>VDFB02235271.1:42599-60454 GCA_007258455.2 Sequoia sempervirens | reverse complement strand
CTCCCTCTCTCCCACTCTATCCCACTCTCCCACCCTCTCTAACCTTATCCCACTCTCTCAGGTCACTCTCTCACACACTAACTCCATCTATCTCTCTCCCCTATACCCTTAACCATGAAACCCTAAACCCTTATAACCCTCTACCATAAACCTTTAACCCTTAAACCCTCTACCATATACCCTAAACCCTAAAACTTTAACCCTTAAACCTTCTACCATCTACCATTAACCCTTAGGTCTATGTGTACACAAATTGGATATCTGTTTTGTAAAAAGCATATATATACAAAATTTGTCATTGTTTTAAAGTAACGGTCTACAAATCGAATATCCGTTTCAAATCAAATATCCGATTTGAAATGAATTGGATGTCCGATTTGAAACGGATATCCGATATGGAAAACTAGGATTGGTGTTTGCTTTGGTGGTGTGTACTGACACCCGAGCCTAAGAAAAGTCAACACGGTATTTTCGCATTTTTGGGTCGATGAAAGACATGTTTTTTTCCTCATTGCCACTTTTTGGCCCACCATTATCCTGCACATACCCTTATGTTATATTACATTAATTATATTATTTAATTTAAAATTAACTATCATGTTATATTATTTAATATTATTTATTTTATATATATACATGTTAAATTAAATTCATAACTAAAATTTAAGTTATATACATTATTATTTATATATTATATTATTATCATATTTACTAGTATAATTATTATTTAAATATCATCAAAAGTATATATCTTATTAAAACTATAAATTAACTTCATTATTAGTATAATTTATAATAATTAAATTATAAATTAATGTTTTTTTATATGTAAAATGCAGCTAATGTTGCATAGATTATATTGAAAATGTAAATTTGTACATCGTTTCAACTCACAAAATTTATGGGAAATGTCTAATATGCAAGTTCTGCTCCTCCTAGGAGGGCTACAAAAATTTTAAAAACTAAAATTACAGACACATACTAGTTCATTAAGCCACTAATGCCTACTATAGCTCCCAGCCCGCACATAACAAAACCATTCCATTCCACCATCCTCGACCTTTAATCCCCTTCATCGTAGAATCTAGTCGATTCCACGAACTCAACAAATTCGCGGCACCACTAGATACCATCTACCTTGTCCAGGCCCAATCTTTTGCAGAGGAAATTGTAGCTATGGTCACCTAGTGTCTATGGCACTCCAGACCTTCCACATCCATGTTGAGAATGAAGGGGTGTCATTCCACCCTGACACCCTACAAAAAATTTGTCGATATCATCCAGAAGGGGGATACCAACCCCCAGCTGAGCCACTACCACCACGTCCACATCATCCAGCAAGATTGCAGCTTTGAATACCATCCTTAGTAACAACAGACACCAAATTTTTGGTAGATTCAAATCCAACAGTGAGGCAAGAAAGCGCGAGGGTATGTTTGATTTTTCCTTCGTCCGATTGCCCGAAAAGCAAAACTTCTTCCCTATCACCATCCTCACAACTTCGAGGCACAATATGTCCTTATTAAAGAAAATTTGCTTGAGCCTATGATCGATAATGAAGCCTATAAAGGTTGATTGCTTCTTTGAGCAACGCAATCTAATTGAGGTTTCCATCTTCGGTGTACTTGATTGTTTGATCTTCAGTAGAAATAGGCTCAAGCCACTGATAGTTTCAAAATCACCAGCCTTGCATTATTAATTGCCTTTGCATCTACCTCCAAAATCAATCATTTTCATATGGCTTGTTGGAGGTGGTTATAAATTCCTTTGGATTGTAGTACTCATTGGCTCTAGATGTTTGCTTGAGGAGGCATCTAATCTTTGCCTCACATCATTAACCGTCCTTTCCAGCTCTTCTCCCATGTCATTTCCACACATACTGAAATCAATTGATCGTATTAAGGATCTTTTCACAAGAAGAGTTAGAGGGCATTGAATGTTCATGTCCAATTCTTTCCAACTACCTCATACGATTGATCTCATCATTGCTCTGATAACAAAGAACGTACACCCTGTGTCAAATTTTTATCCCCTCCTATTCTTGGAAAATGTTGTGGGTATACGACTGGATTGCCCTGGTGGCCAAAATGGTGTATTAGTCGTCATCACCTCTTTTTAGTGGGGATGCCCATGTGCTCGATTTGACCATGGATGGCTCAAACTATTACCCCTTTTTGGCACATGGGAAAGACCCTTATTTACCGTTTACTCCCTCATTGGCCAAATCATCTGCCTCCTTATTACCCTCTCTGTAAATGTGATTTATGGTGCAATTTTCAAATGTATGCATTATCTCGACTGCCTTGGTGAGGAGAGCTCAGAGTTTCCAATTGGGGGTATTGCCACTTCTAAGAGCATTGATAACCAAGGCAGAGTCTCCTTCAATTGCAATCCTGGCCAGTCCTAATTCTTTGCAGAGCTTCATTCCATGGATGACGGCTAAGAATTTTGCTTCGTTGTTTGTTCCTTCTTGCAACCTCTTAGCCGAGGATGAGATTGTGTTCCCTTGCCAACCCCTAATAATACAGTGAGCTCCTGATGGATCCAAATTCCCTTTGGATTCCCCATCGAAATTTAGTTTGTACCACCCCTGTGGAAAATTATAAATTAATGTTAATAGTGTATATTAAATCTATTTATAATTAATAATTGTAAGTTAACTATAATATATTAATTATATTATCTAATTTAATTAATTATAATATTATATTAGTTAATATTATTAATTTTATAGATTTGTTAACTTATAATTTGTTAACTTATATATATTAAATTTAAATTAAATATATTATTGAAATTTAACTTATATTTCTCTTTAATTATGTATATATTGATTAGATAATTAAATTTATGTAATATATTATATAATAATTGTTTAATTTAATTATGATTATAATTTAAATTTTATCCACAGCATATAATATTAAAATTATATAAGTTAACTTACTTATTAATATACCTTATAATAATTAAATTATATATTAATGTTAATAGTATATTTTATTTTGGTCAATAAATCACTGTTTGTGGGGCAACACCCATAAAGTGAGCAAAATAAAAATATGGACTGCTTCAAACCCAAATTTGGGGAGCACACAAAACCTGCTTCAGACCCACGAATGGGGAGCACAAAAGGCAACACCAAAGCTAAATTACCCTTACCTACAGATTTACTATCTGCTCACATTTTCTTTGGGATATTTTCACCTTGTTCTTCTTCCTTTTCCTTTGCACCTTCGTCCAATTTTCCTTTGACGAGACACCACCCATGTCCTCTACTTTACCTCTGATTATTTGGCTTCCCTTTAGAGATATTATTTTTGAATCTCCATCCTTGACCCTATGACAACCTTCATGAGGAGATTTTACTGAGGCCTATGAATCAACAAGTTTCCCATTTCGGTCCCAATTTCTTTTCTTTGGGGTTTTTCCAGGAGAAGGAGCATCTCCAGCAAAATTCACCACTGTAGAGGATGTAGATGTTGCCTTTGTAGTTGTTTGGGAATCGCTAGGTGGAGCCTTGCCCAAGGCAGTATCAAAGTCTTTTGGTGGCACATCAACCTCACCATCTAACCCATCCTTTTAATGTTAATAGTATATATTAAATATATTTATAATTAATAATTATAAGTTAATTTTAGGTATTAATATTAATACATAAATATTAATTATGTTATAGTACACTAATTATATTTGCTAATTTAATTAACTATAATATTATATTATTTATTTTGCAAATTAAATATATAACTTAAATTTAACTTATATATAATAAACTATAATATTATAATATAATTTAGTATATATTATATTATTTAAATTATTATTTATATATTATAATATTATCATATAAACTATTATTTTTTCTTTAATTATGTATATAATGATCTAAATAGTTATATTCATATTATATTATATAATAAATTTTTAACTTAATTATAATTTAAATTTAAATACTATAAAAGTATATATCATATTAAAATTACATAAGTTCATTATTCTTAGAACTTATAATAATTAAATTATTAATTAATGTTTTTGATAAGGAAAAGCAGGTTTTCAAGGGACCCTAAAACCCTTTACAAAGATGATAAGCTGCAAAAAAGACCAAGCCAAGAAAACTTGCAACCCAAAAAACCAAAATGCTGACAATAGAAAAAACCAAAGAAACTCGTCAACAAACCAACAGCAAAAACATCGGCACCTAGGTTGATCAAGCAAAAGAGCCAGCACAACTACAACATCTTTTCCAGAACGTTAATCAAGGCCAAATTTTCCTCAATGACCCCCTTGTGCATCTCCATAACATCCTTGAGCTCATCAAACAATATGGCAACCCACTTTTTGGTCTTACTCCTCGTCCTCAAACACAGACCAACCTCCACATCCTTTTCCATACCTAGAGCAGAATTTGCATTCTTGTCCACCAAGTTCGAGCAATTCACATCCTCAACAACTTTCTCAATTTCACCCAGCTCCAGAGGTTTACCAGTCCATTTCAAGGCTTTCTCGTTTAAAACCGAAAGACTCTTAGTAGTTGACTTCAAGGAATTATAGCTAATGTTCACTACAGTCTTCAAGTCATCTGACAGCTTCCCAATTTTGTCCGTTAGTAGTCGACTACAATTAATGTTAATAACATATGTTAAATATATTTATGATTAATAATCTAAGTTATTTTTAGATATTAACATTATTATAATTAATAATATTATAATTTAATATATAAATATTTATTATATTATCTAATTTAATTAAATTGTAATATTATTTGTTTATAGATTTGTTGAATTATATATATTAATACAATATAATTAATAACATTATATTTATAATAGTAGTCTTGTTATATATTTTATAATTATATTTTCAATACTTACATATAATTCCTAAGTGAATGTTTCCATGCCTTTACTAAGCTTTTTTTATATTTTTAAGCTACAAGTTTGGATAAGTTTAAGGTAGAAGCGAATATGAAAAAAAGCATTCAATCAAGGATATGGCATTCTATCATATTGAGGATAAAATGATATTTCTATTATTTTTATATTAGTATATGTTTTTGTATGAATTGATCTCCTAATTTTTGATATACTATTTTGTAATAGGTCATTCAAATTATTCTTATATTATTTTGAAGCTCAACACTAAGGTAAATTTGGTCAAAATTTAATTAATTAATTTTATTTATTAATATTTACATTTTAAAAGGTTTAATAATTATGCTAATAATCAAGATAGTTGTTTCTACATTTTTTTATTTTGAAGATAGAGCACTGATAATCATCTTTTTTTATGAGAATGCGTAGAAAGAATAAATGAGAATTACACAATGAACTATAAATGTAAGAGTTTGTAACTTAGTGGATTATTATAAACTATAAATGTATAGTAGAATCTAGGACCTAACTAATACTATTAGGATCGTGAGAAATAAACTAGAGTTATAAATTATCACATCCTCATGGACAATAGAGAGAGGGGTTGAGGAAGGACATGTGAAATGAATTAATGAGATGAAGTCTATTCTCCCACGGTAGGATACCAAGCACTTAATTAGAGGAATGGCATTACCCTTTGAACATTAATCACACATATAGGTAGGGACAATTGAAGGGCACACAATCAAGGCTTTATAAAGTTTCAATCAAATGCAGTTAACAACTATAATGCTACACTCTAATACCTTTGCCAACATCCTCCTTGTTTGCATTGAAATTCAAGAGCTTTCAAACAAGCTATGGATGTCCAATAAAAGCTTAAAAGATGGAGGTATTTCATCAAAATTATTGTAGCAACCCTATAATGGACAAGAGCTACATGAATCAAGGAAAAATTGTATGCTAAATGTGCAAGCTTACATAAGGCAGAGGAGCTACTTAAAAAAAATAAAAAATAAAACCTCAAAGAAATGCTTCCTTAAGGAATGCCCTAATCGTAGAAAATGAACAAAATTGATTTGTTGAAAAGGCTATTACATGTTTACAATGTTGATGGAAATAATTCTTATAGATCTCCTCTATCTTTTTCTTGGGAAAGGGACCAATGCTGAAATCCATATCTGAGTATGATTTGGGCGGGGAATCATTTATCAAGTATATTTTCTTTACAAAAAAATTTGGATTTACATGGTTGAGATACAATTAAACCAATGAGAAGAAACACTATTCATTTTAAGGAAATCAAATCAATCAAGGCTTTTAAAGTCTAAAAAAATCTTCTAAAGATCATGGAGATACACTAGGAAAATTTGAGAATCACTCATTACCTCGTAGTTGTAAGTTCAACTTACACAATTGGAGACGATCATGAAGATGGTCCAATAAAAACTACATCCACATCCAAATATTCTAATTAGAATTACCTTGTAGGAGTACAACACAACAATATAAATTTGGCTTCCATTATCCCATTATATTTTTAGACTTTTTTTATTAAAATATTTAGATTTTAAAGTTGGATCTCCTTATAGAATGGCACCATACTCCATTCTTACTCTTTCTCTATATAGTTACACAAGTTGACTCTACTTTGGAAACAAAATCTTCAAATTATAATTAGTTCTTTTTCAGGGCATCATTGACATCTTCTCAATAGTTAATGTCATTTTTAACTAGCTATGTTAATTGACATTGAGGTCAGGACAATGGAATTTTCTAAATTTATTAAAGTATAATTTAGTGAAGCAACTTTGAGGGCTTATGTTAACAATTTTAAGGTAGATGTTGGGTTAAAATTTATCTTAATATATTTTGTGTATGTGTGGGAATTAATGGATTTTCATAATGTATTATTTCTAAGATCAACTACAATACCTTTCAATATTAATTGTAACAAGATTGATATTGGGGTAAACCTGCACCAAGTGTGGGACATGAGATTTTTCAATTCGGATGGAGGTGAAAAGTAAGAAACACCTTCAATCAAAGGTATTTATTTGAATGAAGATACCTTCATATGAAGGTGTAGAATGTAAAAAGATCCTTCAAATGAAAGGTAATTTCTATATATGGAAAAAAGGACCTTTTTTCCATTTATGGAAATTACCTTTGTTCAATTTTTTTCCTTTTAACTCATGGAAATGGCATACCTTCAAATGAAGGCCTTAAAAGTGACCTTTCCACCTCAGGCTTCAAATTTTCCTCCAAAATTTATATTTCCAACCTTGCGTTGGACTAACAAATGAATATGACAAGATAATTTGTAGGATCATAGCACTCAAAATAAGATTTCCAACAAGTGTAATTTTGAATTTATTTTTAGTGTGACTTTTGGGTAAGTGCATTTGAATATATTTAGTGTGAATTTTGGGTAAGTGCACAAAGATGGGGGACAAAAGGGATCTTAAGTGGCCACTTTTTTTTTTTCTAAAATTAGGAAATATTGACCTTGGAAGAGAAATTGAAGATAGTTACACTCAAATTTTGAAGATGCAATGAAAACAAGAGTTGTAGTGCTCTAAATCTACTTTATAAACTACTATGATTATTTTTAAATGGTAGAAATTAAGGGGTTTAAAAAGGGGGACCACACAAATTGGTCCTATTTTTTCAAAAAAACATAACATAGCATTTGGTGTGGCCCCCTAAAATGTTAAGTATTTTTTAGTATTTAAAACATAGCTTCAATTATCTAAACTAGCTAACACCATGTAGTTTATTCTTGATTTTTTTGCTATTTTTTTAATGAATATATGACTTTTTACTAATTTTCAGAGTGGACACATCCTAAAAAAGCAAAAAATTGATCATGCTCCCCCCTAAATTGTTTTGAAAACTTATCAAAAATCATTTTTTTAAATTTGTGTAGAATGTAGTTTATTTTCTAAAAATATAATTTATTTTAAATTTCAATTAATAGTTAAAAAATATAGTAAGAAATGTCACACATTAGTTTTTGACAAAAACTAGATACAATGACAAAATAAATTAAAGATGAAAACCTTAACATGCTCAAAACATGGAAAAAATTACATGATTAGGTAGCTAAGAGAGACCTTAACATTATCGTAGTATTTTTTGACTTAACATTGAAACATGTGCATAGCTAATGGGGAGCACAGTCAAGATTATGCCATACTTTTACTATTTGCAAAAACACACCTTTGGATGTTGAAAATTCACTCCAAACCTTTGGGTTGGAAGCCCAAGGAAAATTCAAGCCAAAGGCTTGAAAATTTCAAAAGAAAAACATAATGCAAGCATGTTATTATGTGCTTGCATTATGTTTTTCTTTGAATATTTATCTCCCTCACGTTCATTCTCTCTCTCCCAATCTCTATCGATCCTTCCCTCTCTCCATCCCTCTATTCTCTCTCGTCCACTCTCTATCGATCATTCCCTCTCCATCCCTCTATTATCTCTCTCTTATTTAGGTCTCTCCCTCTCTACCTCTCCCTCCCTGCTTACCCCTCTATTCTTATCTCCCCATCTCTCTCTCTCTCCCCTTTCTAGGTCATTACCTCTTTCTTTTTCAATTGAGGGTATAGATTTTAGGATTGAGGGTATAAGGTTTAGGGTTGAGATTATAGAGTTAAGGGTTGAGGGTATAGAGTTAAGGGTTGAGGGTATAAGGTGTTGGGAATAGGATGCCATTTAATTGCAATCCTAAACATATTTCATGTATCTCCTAAGTCCTTGGAAAGTGTTCCCCAATACTAGGATTAGAAAGAGATTAAATTTGAATGAAATGAACATGTAAATTGACATTTATAATTATTCCTAAATGATAGGAACATGTGGGGATGCCCAAGAAGAGCTCCTACAAAATAGGAGCACATGGGGTGCCCACATGGAAGGTGGAACCCACCTTGCTTTAGTTAACTATTTGGAGGATTGATAACACTTCAATAATGCATGTAAAGATCCTACAAGTTAGGGATTGATATTTACATGAGTGGAGTTCAGTTCAGTTCAATTCAATTCAATTTAGTTCAATTCAGTTCAATTTAGTTTAGTTCAGTTCAGTTTAGTTCAGTTTAGTTCAATTTAGTTATGGTTCAATTATCTTCAATTGCATGTAGTTAGTTTGAGTTGAAAGCTAGTTGACTTTAGTTTACTTCAGTTGCATGACTAATGACTTTAGTTGCATGACAGATAACAAGTGGATACATTTAGTTAAGTGGGGATGATCAATCATGCATAATGTTTGCATGAATTGGTGGAGAGATATGTTTCAGTTAACTAAGATTGACTTGGACCCATTTTGGCACCCAAGTTGGCATCTTTAAGTTACACCTTTTGCATGAGAAGATATTTACAAGGCTCAGTTAAGTGGGCCCATTCTTGGGCTCCAACTTTGAGGTAATGCTTGCAAGATATTTTCTTGACCGAAGTTCAGTTAAGTGTTCAGTTTGGTGTGCCTAAATTGAGGAATACTTTGGTTTGAACTCAAATTACATTGTGAAAATCTACTTGCACAATCTAGGCATAGATTTTTGAGAGGAGCTTTATGCTCTTGTATTTGACAACTCTTTGGAGTTTACAATGCTCATAATTGTATTCTAATTGTAGCAAATGCATCAGAGTTTGCAGGAGGTTTTGCAGGTTGAGCTTGTGCATGTGAGGGTTTGAAGCATGGCATGGGATGTGTGGATTCATCCTTGGTCACATGGAATGCATGGATAGCTTGTGCTGCAAAAAGTGTATGAGAGTTTATTTTAGGTTGTGAAGAAGGATTGTTGAAGGCAAGGAAGAATATCAATCAAGGATTGATACAGTATTATTGTAATCTTGTTCTAAGGTTAAATAATACAAGCATTATTGATTCTGGTGGTGGAGTTTTTCCCGAAAGGGTTTCTCCACGTATATGTTGTGTCACTTCTATCTTCTTGTCTCATTCTTCTACAATCTTTTGTCTCTTTCTACAATTGGCAAAATTGATCTAAATAGGTAATCATACACAAAGAATTATTAACAAAGAACAGTTAATCAAATCTACAATTTGCATAGGTTTACAAGTTCTAAGGTACAATTTCACCTTCATTTTCAACATTTGGTATTAGAGCTAATGGTTGGGTAGAGTTTGGGACACCTTTCTCTTAAAATTTTTAAGGTTTGTTTATTGTAGTGGGAGCTCGTACTATTGTGTTATTACAGATTTGTAAAAGAAGTGTGTTTTATCTTCTTGGTTTAGTGATTGTGGTTTTCTTAACCTCTTGGGAGTTGTGTCATTAACAGCAGATTCTTTGATTGTGTTGAGGCCATGGATGATCTTCATTTAGGAGATGGTTATCATGATGTCATGGATAGCTTGGTTACATGTTTCAGTGGGAGTTTTTGATAGTGATAGTTTGATGTTTATCTTGTTGCCATGTATAGCTCGATATCATAGTTCAGTGGGAGATTTGGTAGGATATGGTTATCTTGTTTCATGGAGGACCCTTAGAGTCTTTGGTAAAGGTGTTATTGTTCTTCCTTTGGAGAGGATGTATTTCTTTTTGGTTTTGAGTATTAATCATTTGCTTGGAGCTTCATGATTATGCAAGTTGCATTTGAAGTTGGCATGGATTGATTGGTGGGTGCTCATGGATACTAGAGAGACTTGGGTTAGGTTGGATATTTCTTAAGAGATGTGTTGGAATGGTTCCTTGTTATAAAAAAATTTCAACAGTAAATACCAAGGAGCCTACACCTAGAAATGGATGTGAGTCCATCATAGACCTGATGAGAAGGTTGTCTTTATTGAAAGCCTATATTGCTTGGTGTTGTATGCACTAGAAAATCTTGTATCCCACTCTTGGTCTACTCAGCAGGTAAATGATCTAAGAGGTGTTGCCTACCTGATTATTAGATGCATTATTTATATGTATCTTGTCTTCTTTTATGCATTAGTCTTTAAAATTGAGTTATGAGGGATTATTAAGAAGTAGATACATGATTTTATGTATTTCCATTGTTCTCCTTGCAATCTTGAACTTGAGTTAGTTCTGAGGATTTGGGTAGGAGAGGTACAGGAGATAGTTAGTGGCTTTGGGAATATTCCCTTTTGTTGTGGGAATGTTTGGCTAAGTTTGATCTACTTTCTATGAGAGGTTTACATCTAAGTTATACCATGTATCATTATAAGTTGAATGGTTAGATGTTCATATCCTTTCAGTTTGGGAGTGTTGAAGGAGATCTTACTTTACACAGTTTGGCACATGTTAGTGTGGTATAAGAACATGGTTTGATTTGCAGGTTCTCTCTTTGTGGGAATATTGTCTTCTTTTTGAAGGTTCTTGTGTTATGAGAGATGTATTTTGCATATCATTGTATGCTACTTTGACACTATGATAGAGGAGTTAGCCACATCCTCTATGTGAAGTGTTATAGGAGGACTTGTTAATGTTGTAATCTTTTTTTCAGATTTGACATTACCTGTGCAGTGGGAGTTCCATAAGGTATATGTGTTATGTATGAGAGGGGCACCTCTCTTGGACTAGTTACACTTTACTACAGTGAGTTACTTCATAGGTTTTTTTATCGCATATCTATGTGTGTTATTACCTTGAAGTCTTATTTTGCAGGATAGTGGATATATAGGGACTTGTTGTAGATTTGGGTTGTTGTGTTGATAGCATGAAGTTCTACCTATGATAGTTTGGTTACAAAGACTTGGGAAAGGTATTGATTGAGAAATGTGACACTTTGATAAATGTTGCAGATAAGTTCTCTTGGTGCAGGAAGGCCATTGACCTTGAGTCCTGTACTTGATTTAGAATAATGATTCCTTGTTTAGAATAATTGCAATGTATAATGTCAAGTGGGAGAATGTTGGGAATAGGATGCCATTTAATTGCAATCCTAAACATATTTCATGTATCTCCTAAGTCCTTGGAAAGTGTTCCCCAACACTACGATTGGAAAGAGATTAAATTTGAATGAAATGAACATGTAAATTGACATTTGTAATTATTCCTAAATGATAGGAACATGTGGGGACACCCAAGAAGAGCTCCTAAAAAATAGGACCACATGAGGTGCCCACATGGAAGGTGGAACCCACCTTGCTTTAGTTAATTGTTTGGAGGATTGATAACACTTCAGTAATGCATGTAAAGATCCTACAAGTTAGGGATTGATATTTACACATGAGTGGAGTTTAGTTCAGTTTAGTTTAGTTATGGTTTAGTTATCTTTAGTTGCATGTAGTTAGTTTGAGTTGAACGCTAGTTGAATTCAGTTGACTTCAGTCGCATGACTAATGACTTCAGTTGCATGACAGATAATAGGTGTCCATACATTCAGTTAAGTTGGGATGATCAATCATGCATAATGTTTGCATGAATTGGTGGAGAGATATGTTTCAGTTAACTAATATTGACTTGGACCTACCTTGGGCACCCAAGTTGGCATCTTTAAGTTAACACCTTTTGCCTGAGAAGATATTTACAAGGCTCGGTTAAGCGGGCCCATTCTTGGGCACCAACTTTGAGGTGATGCTTTCAAGATATTTTCTTGACTGAAGTTCAGTTAAGTGTTCAATTTGGGGCACCTAAATTGAGGAATAATTTGGTTTGAACTCAAATTACATTGTGAAACTCTACTTGCACAATCTAGGCGTATATTTTTGAGAGGAGCTTTATGCTCTTATATTTGGCAACTCTTTGGAGTTTACAATGCTCATAATTTTCTTTTAATTGTAGCAAATGCATCAGAGTTTGCAGGAGGTTTTGTAGGTTGATCTTGTGCATGTGTGATGATTTGAAGCATGGTATGGGATGTGTGGATTCATGCTTGGTCACATGGAATGCATGGATAGCTTGTGATGCATAAAGTGTATGAGAGTTTGATTGCAGGTTGTGAAGAAGGATTGTTGAAGGAAAGGAAGCATATCAATCAAGGATTGATACAGTATTATTGTAATCTTGTTCTAAGGTTAAATAATACAAGAATTATTGATTTTGGTGGTGGAGTTTTTTCCCGAAAGGGTCTCTCCATGTATATGTTGTGTCACTTCTATCTTCTTGTCTCATTCTTCTACAATCTTATGTCTCTTTCTACAATTGGTAAAATTGATCTAAATAGATAATCATACACAAAGAATTATTAACAAAGAACACTTTATTAAATCTACAGTCACATAGGTTTATAAGTTTTAAGCTACAATTTACCCTTCATTTTCAACATAAGGTATAAGGTTGAGGGAGTGTAGCATTGAGGGTTTAGTGTATAGGCTTTAGGGCCTAGGGTTGAGGGATAGTGTTTAGGCTTTAGGGTATAGGGTTGATTGTATAGGGTATATGGTTTATGGTATTGGGTATAGGGTCGAGGATATAGGGTTTACAGTGGAGAGTATAGGGTATAAGGTTGAGAGTGCAAGGTTTAGGGTATGGTTTTACGGTTGAGGGTATAAGGTATAAGGTATAAGGTTTAGTGTTTAGGGTATAGGTTTGAGGGTTGAGGGTATTAGGTATAGTATCAAGGGTATAGGGTTTATAGGTTAGGGTATAAGGTATAAGGTTGATGGTTCAGGGTTTAGGGTATGAATTTTATGGTTGAGGGTTTGGTGAATAAGCTTTAGGGACTAGGGTTGGGGGATGGTGTTTAGGGTTGAGTGTATATGGTATAAAATTTAGGTATGAGAATATTGGGTATAGGTTCAAGAATCGAGGTTGAGGGTGTATATAGGGACATATATGTCAATTATGTTATAGAGGAATTTTTCTTACATATAATAATAAAGGGCTTATCTATCATTTGAGTCTTTGGTGGATAGATATCAATAAATAGGTTTAATGTTTTTTATTAGATAAGTAGGGAAAGGGCCCTGATCCCATGGTTACAACCACACAAACAAAAAGGAAAATTAGGGTGGGAAACAACACCACCAACCAACATCAAAAAATAGCATGCAGGGTGGCACGCAGGCCATATATCATAACCATAACCATGGACCAACCATAATTAATCAAAATCATAAAGTTATTGCTAGATTACTTAAAGTTATGCAAACCATTAATCAAATCCACCATGTACCAACAAGTCCTAAACCATAACAATGTTGAAAATGAAGGTAATATTGTAGCTTCAAACTTGTAAAACTATGAGACTATTCCAATCATTATGTATGATTAATCTGTTTCGATCAATTTTACCAATTGTAGAAAGAGACAAAATATTGTAGAAGAATGAGACAAGATAGAAGTGACATAGCATTTACGTGGAGAAACCCATTCGAGAAAAAACTCCACCAGAATCAATAGTGCTTGTATTATTTAACCTTAGAACAAGATTACAATAATATTGTATCAATCCTTGATTGATATGCTTCCTTGCCTTCAACAATCCTTCTTCACAACCTACAAATAAACTCTTATAGAACTCTCATACACTTGCTGCAATTAATAGACAATAATGAGCATGTAAACTCATAAGAGTTGTACAATATAAGAGCATAAAGCTCCTCACTAAAATCTACGCCTAGATTGGGCAAGTAGAGTGTTGGAGCCTAAAATTTCATACAAATTTTAGGTTCCCATGTGTGAAAAAATCAATTCCAGGACTCAGGAGCACAGTGGAAACTCTTAGAGGCAAAGTTGGTGCAGGCATCATTGGCTGGTGGTGTAGTCAAGAACATATTCGATATGCTCCAATCACAAAATGAGCTATTGGAAAATCATCCCAATTGTCGAATATACAACATGCTTAGCAGTTTGGTAGAGTTTGATGGCTATTATCTTGAAAGTGAACCATGTGTGACTTGTAGCTACCCAGAAGTACCTTATTCAAGAATGAAGTTAGATAGTCTGAAGTTTGAAACAAAATTTATTGACAACTGGATTATTGTTAAATGTACTAGTAGCCACACTATTCAAAGTGTCACAATGAATGTTCATAACCCTCTCAGGTCAAAATCAGTGAAAGTTCTCAATTTTTGTTATAATAACAGACATGTTGATTTTTTAGAGTTAAAAATAATTGATTGTTGTGGAAATGTGGGAAGGGTTTCCATCTTGCTTTTAATCAAACAAAGCTAAAAGTTGAATTTTCCATACCAATAATAGCCCACAATTTCATGATTGAGCTTGATTCTTTCTATGGGAACCTCCAGGCCTCATCACTTGATTCTTTACAATGTCCTCATTGTAGTCGTTATGTAACAGATAAATATGGTATTTGTGGCAATTTCCATGAAAGTGCTTATCAGTACAGGAAATTTCATAACATAAACTATGAGAATCTTGATTCGTTTCTTTGTAATAAATGTGGTTATAGTAAGTATGGCCGTTTTGAGTTCACTTTCATGGAAAAGCCAAGTTTTACTTTTGAAAATATGGAAAATGCTGGAGATATGAAAAAGGATTGGCATCTATTGAGGCAAAATCAGAAAATGCTCACAAGCACTACCAGTAGCTTCTGGGTTTCAAGAAACCATTGCTTCAACTTGTCTCAAGTATAGGAGAATCTGAGATACTATGTTCAACAATTGATGGTCTCCTTACCTAGTTCATCTTCATCCAAAATAAACAGAAAAATTGCACTCTTGGGTGTGTTGTATGGTGTGAAATGTTAACAGAGATCCTCAAAGAGATGCTACGGGCTCAAAAGAAAGACCATTTCATGAAGCACACCAATTAGATGCAATGACCATCTGGAGGATATTATACAGTGAGGAGCTTACGAAGCCTTTTTCTATCTTAATTTTGATTCCCCGATGGAGGGGTTAGGTTTATGTTGTGTCACCAGATCAACTGATTATGTGTACATTAAAGTGTCACACGGATTGAGATGATATATTAAGCAACAAAAAAATTTCACACGGGGTAGCTCAACAAGCTTTTATAAGGGCAACGATGACAATGAACAAGAGAAAGATAGTGTCGAGCCTGCTAAAGTGCTGTAAGAAATGATAGGAAACCAATAGAATCCAAAGGTGATATGGCGATTCAAATAAGAGTAGATTAAAAAGAATAAGGCTTGCGACTTGGCAAGATAGAAGATGAAGTACTGGAAGGAAGAATAGTGGGTAAAAGGCATTATAAGAGAAGACTTTTAAGTTTTCCTTTCTTTGAGTTATCAGCCTCATCGTAGAAAACCAAATAAGAATGGGTTCTCGTCGAAATACAGAGAATGGGTGTAGCATGATTGACTAACAGTTGATGCATTGGCTGCAAAAGGCTGAAATTAATGAGAGAAGTATTGTCAGGCTTCGCAAGAGAAGTGAGGGCAAAAAACCCTAAAATGTTCACGGATCAAAACAAAGGAGAAGCATATAAATCCCAAAAGAGGGAAGGATGCAGAGACATTTATGCACCATTCGATGAATATCTTGAATGCCTTAAAGGGATACCCAATACAACAGTCGTTGAGCTTGATAAATGCAATTGTGATCATCCACCCGAACACACATCTAGGGTTGAAAGCTTTCCTGCAAAATGCCATATAGTTGTTGCAAACTAGAAGGCATCTTATCATTGGAGGCTATAAAACATGTTTGATATAAATAAAAAGGATAAGAATATCGAAGCATCGATTCTAGGGTTGGACCCGGGAATAGATCATATGATCGTAGTGAAGGTGAATTAATTTTTTTCTCCTAAATGTTGTGCGCCAAGTATATGAGAGCAGTGAATCTTCCCACGTCCCCGCGGGGGGTTACAAATCTATCGGCGATGTTGCAGGGAAGTGTGGGTATGCGGTGAAATGATTTGCATGCGGTGGTTGTGGTGAATGTGGAAGAAGTGAGTGAGTGTGCAATGAAAGTGTCGAAAGAAATATATAAAGGTAAAAAATTATCAAACGAAGGAGTAAAGCATAAGGTATTTTCCCACTAAGTAAAATATTTTTCTATGCAATTCACAGGAATGGGTGATTATTTTTGTTGGTATGTGGTGATTGATCATGCTATATTGTATATCCCATGGTATACTGTACACCCTGGCATGTACCCTTGTCTGGGTTCAGGGCCGAGCTAGGGCCTGGGCGGGGGTTCAAAGGCGGCAGCCCTCGAGAAAAATTTTCCTCCTACTTTTTTGTGTCATCACCAAAAAAGGAAAAAATCAACGAAAAAAACAAAAATCCGATTTTGTAGAACCCAAAATTTGGAAGCTTCTAAGCTTGTTAAAAATGGGTTCGGATGGATGTTACAATATGATGAAAAACGCGATTATTCGCAAGATTGTAATAGGTTTTTGCACTAGATAATACAATCATTGGATGGCTATGGTTTGGTGGATGTAGCCCGGATTGGGTGAACCACGTTAAATTCTCTATGTTATAATTTATTCTGTGTGGTTTTAGTTTCTCTGTTTATTACTTAAATCTACATTTAATTGTTAGATATCTGCCTTTCTAACCCTAACAAGTGGTATCAGAGTGGGTTGTGTTTTGATTATCGTATGTAGGAAGGTCTCACGATTGAGTGGGAGTAATGGCAGGTGAGGGTAAGAAGGTTGAGAAGTTTAATGGGTAGAACTATCAGTTATGGAAGATGCAGATGGAGGACTACCTCTATTAGAAGGATTTATGGGAAAACCAAGAAACCCCAAGCAATGTTTGATGAGGACTGGGAGATTTTGGATAGAAAGGCTCTTGGCAGTATTCGTTTATGCCTGGCACAATCGGTGGCATTCAATATTACAAAAGTAAAGACAACTCAAGAGTTGATGGAAACCACAGTGAAGTTATATGAAAAGTCTTCGCTTTAAATAAGGTATTTCCTTTAAGTTTATTTAATATGAAAATGGTAGAAGGTGGAGTTATTGATCATTTAAATGAGTTTAATAGAGTCTGACCAACAATTAAATTTTGTAAAAGTAAACTTTGATGAAGAAGTTAGGCTCTTTGATTTTGTTCTTTGTCTGAAAGCTAGAAATAGCTTGGTAAATGGTTGTTAGCAATTCTATTTCTGGTTTGAATACATTGAAATTTGAT
>VDFB02235271.1:0-39565 GCA_007258455.2 Sequoia sempervirens | reverse complement strand
TGATATGTGTCCAAAGACACAAGAGGAGGAAGAAAAAAATGTCCAAGGTACCATATGCTTCAGCTGTAGGAAGTTTGATGTATGTCATGGTATGCACGAGACCGGATATTGCACATGTTATAGGAGTTGTTAGCAGGTATTTGAGTCATCCTGGAGTTGAGCATTGGAATGCAGTAAAATGGATTCTCAGGTACTTGAGAGGTACATCCAATAATTTTTTATATTTTGGGGGCTCTAATACTGATTTAAAAGGCTATGTTGACTCAGATTTGGCAGGGGATATAGATACCAGGCGGAGTACCACAGGTTATGTATTTACAGTTGGTAGGACAGCAGTGAGTTGGATTTCTCGATTGCAAAAGGTGGTTGCTTTATCCACCACAGAGGTAGAGTATGTTGCTGCAACAGAGGCAACAAAGGAGATGATATGGCTGCAACTTTTCATGGATGAGTTGGGAAAACAATAGGCTATAAATTACTTGTTTACAGACATCCAGAGTGTTATACATATTGCAAATAATATTGCCTTGCATTCTAAAACAAAACACATACAATTGAGATATCATTTCATTCGGTCAGTGTTGGAGGATGGACAAGTCAAACTGGACAAGATACATACAGATGTCAATCCAGTGGATATTTTTATGAAGGAAGTGACAAGGGAGAAGCTGAGATCCTCTTCAGCTTCAGTTGGCCTTCAAGGTTGAATTCAAGTATAACAGAGCAGCAGGGTCCAAGGTACTTATTTCCAGTGGGAGTTGTAATTGCAGCAGTGTCATCCAGGATCAGTCTCCAAGTGGGAGATTGTGTTGGTGTGGAGCCTGATCAGTCTCCAAGTGGGAGATTGTTGGTATGTGGCAACTGATCATGCTATACTATATAGCCCATGGTATACTATACACCTCGGCATGTATCCTTGTTGGGGTCTGGGGTCGGGCCAGGCCCCAAGCGAGGGTTCGAGGGTGGTAGCCCCCATAAAGTGAGGGTTCAAGGGCAGCAGCCCTCGAGAAAAATTTTCCTCCTACTTTATCGCGTCATCACCAAAAAAGGAAAAAATCAACAACAACAAAAAAAATCTGATTTTGTACAACCCAAAATCTGGAAGCTTCTAAGCTTGTTAAAAAGGGGTTCAGATGGGTGTTACAATATGATGAAAAATGCGATTATTCACAAGATTTTAATAGGTTTTTGCACTAGATAATAAAATCATTGGATGGCTATGGTTTGGTGGATGTAGCCTGGATTGGGTGAACCATGTTAAATTCTCTGTGTTATAATTTATTCTATGTGTTTTTAGTTTCTCTTTTTATTACTTAAATCTTCATTTAATTGTTAGATATATTCCTTTCTAACACCAACAATTTTATCTAAAGAGTATATTATTCAATAGGGTAAAAATTGCAAGCAAGAGAAACTTAGTCATCCACCTGTTATCTGTCATGCAACTCAAGTAAACTACCTTTCAACTCAAAATAACTACATGCAACTGAAGATAACTGAACCATAACTAAACTTAACTAAACTCCACTCATGTAAATATCAATCCTTAATTTGTAAGATCTAAACATGCATTACTGAAGTGTTATCAATCCTCCACACAGTTAACTAAAGCAAGGTGGCTTCCACCTTCCATGTGGGAGCCCCATGTGCTCCTATCTTGTAGGAGCTCTTCTTGGACATCCCCACATGTTCCTATCATTTAGGAATAATCACAAATGTCAATTTACATGTTCATTTCATTCGAATTTAATCTCTTTCTAATCCTAGTGTTGGGGAACACTTTCCAAGGACTTAGGAGATACATGAAATATGTTTAGGATTGCAATTAAATGGCATCTTATTCCCAACAAACAAAGCTATTATGAAATAGCAATCTGGAATCAAGAAAAAAAAGGCAAAAAAAGGAGAGCAATCATAGAACAGCATCAAAAGAGAAAGCCATTACTCGGCTTTTCCCAACAGGTCCCAATATTCACCAATTAGGGAGATATACTCCCTCCAGTCAATTCCCTTTGATTCATCTAGCACCTTCAAATCATTATACTTCCCCAACTTTTTCAGCTTACTGGTAATTTTAGTTTGTCCAAAAACCACACCAATCATCGCTCTTCACATCAGCCTATTAGTCACCTTCATTAGTGTAACCAAGGCCTTCTCCATGTCATCCATTTGAACCTGCAAATATGTTAGTTTTCTTTTCATATAATCCATGCTTAAATCATCAACATTAATATCAATGCCAATATTCCTAGCATCCAGAATAGTCAGAGTATCATTCTTTTGGTCCTCCTTCATTTTAGTTTTCTCCTCATCATCGTCTTCTTTTTCCTCTTCCAATTCAGGCTCTTCCCCCATTTCATAGGTAGTATCCTCAAAATCCATCCAATCAGAATCTTCATCCACCTGATATTTTTTGTTTTCATTTCCTATCCTTGGAAGCAGCCTTTTCCAAGCGTGCAGACCTACGACCACTACTACCTTTCCCCTGCTTCATCTCTTTCAATTCCTCTTTTTGCATGCCCTCTTCATTGATTGTAATAACTTCATTTTGAGGGTTCAGATCTTTTTGAATCTTCTTAGACTTTGGTAAATCCAGGAGAATAGGAGAATGGTTATCTTCTTCGGAGTCGCTTTCACAAGCTCAGACTCAATGGAACCTTTACAAATAGTTTTCTAGGTCACAGGGGTAGAAGGATTCGAACATATAGCAACAAGGGAAGGGCTTTTAGTAGGGGTTAACACCCTTCTAGCAACAACAATGGGAGGAAAACACAGAATAGGATCATCAGCACGATTTGCATCCTCGGGGGGATCATCATTGTCACCATTATTGTGGTTTTTATTATCATTTCTAAAAACAAGAGGGTTTCCATGAGGGTTTAGCACAAGAGCATGCTTGTAAAGAGCAAGCATCAAACCTTGATGGAGGGGAGGGCTAGCACATTTCTCTATGTTAATTTCTAGGGAAGACAATAAGTAGAAGGGAAAATTAATTCTTTCACCATGCCTAATATTATTTAGCAAAGGAAAATGATACGCGTGTACTGACATGTATCTTCCTTCCAGCGTAAAATACCTCATAACAAACAAACTCACTAGGGCGTAGAGATGCAGAAGCTCTAACCTCACATACCCATTTTGGGAGCATTTCAGATTCTCCCCATCATGCAGAAACTTGTCCACAAACATTTGGTAGTCAGCCTCACTCTTCTTTACCACCTTTATACCTTGATTCTACAATCTTGTAGCTTTCGCGATAAACCTTGCCGTCAATTCAAACTTGACAACACCAATAGCAACATTTCCCTTCCTCCACAAATTTTTGAATTTGGCAATAAGTCTCTCATTGTATCCCTTCATAGACTCAAAGAAAGGAACCATGCCCGCATTATCAAACAATCTCCACAAGTTCGTATTCTATTTGAGCACTTGGAAATCTAGAGGCTTTGTGCACTTCCTCGGCCCAACCATCTTAGCACTCTACAATTTTTTTGACTGCTACGAGCTATTCCTCACAACCACACACCTCTTTGGCTCTCTACCAGTCTTGCAGAAAACTCTTTGACTCAAAGTTTCAAATTAAGCCTATAAAGAATTAGGAATCGAGAAATTTCTTTCAAGGGAATCCAAAGACACAATTCCCAAAGCCATGATCTCATAATTATTTTTGCAAATAATTAAAGTCTCATTAATAATCTTACCTTGCAAATCTTCACAAATAAGGGAGGAATTGACATTAGGCATATCAACACATTTGGATTTGACGTCCCCCCACAACTTGAAAATATCCATGTGAGCCTTGATTGCCCTGGGAAGGAGATAATTTTTACCTCCAAAGAAGATCAACAAGCTCAACATCATACCACAAAACACATCATTAATTTGCATGCCTTTAAAATCACAAGATCTCCCATGCTTCCCCTGCCACTTCCAACCCTCAACTTTGTAAGTTATAATCATTTTCAAAATTTTCATTTAGAATCATGTCCCTTAAAGACCTCGACAGATTATTATTAACCCACTGGATCCATCCCATACATCTCAATGCCTCGTTGGCAGCACAATCAGTAGAATTATTCCCTTCTCTATACACATGTTGCACCTTGCAATAAGTAAAATAAATCTTAAGGGACAAACACTTATCAATGATATTTTTTAACTCCCAAGGGGCATAGCCACTCCATTCAATATGTTCACTATTAACTTAGAATCTCCTTCCAGAATTACATTTTTTAAGCCATACTCCTTAAGAGTCTTTAAGCCCCCTAAAATAGTTATAGCCTCAACTTCATTATGGGAACAAACACCCAAGTTGACACCTTAGCTCACAATGCAATCCCCTTTGTGGTTTTTGAGTAATCCCCCTGCCCCAGTCATACCCAAGTTGCCTTTAGAGCACCCATCAAAGTTACAATTAATCCAATCTCTCTAAGGAGGAGTCCACATTGTAGACTTTCTTGTTAACATCTTGGTCCAATTTAGGTTAGTGAGATCCTTCCTTGTACCCTAGATCTACTTTATTCTCATCTCTTTGTAATTCGGCCAAGCTTTGGAGAAACTATATCTTCCAGCCTCCATATTTTCCTTAATTTGTGCTTTTATTATCATACATACCTCATAGTTGCTTCTCTCAACTTCCCTAAAGATCTTTTTATTCCTTTCCTTCCATATTCCCTAGGTAACAAATGGGGGAACTTGGTTCCAAAGATCAACAATAAATTTATGGGAAAAGGGAAAATTTGACCAGATTTCTATAAAATACTTCATAGAGTGAGGAAACACCCAATCAGTGAACAACAACGAAAGGAAGAAGGACCAAACCTCTCTAGAGAATTGGCAGTGAAATATGTACATTATAGACTCTTCATCTTACTTGCAAAGGGAGCATCTATTAAACAATTGGAACCCTCTTCTAACCAGGTTGTCAATAGTAATAATTTTTCCATGTGAGGTAGCCCACCAGAAATAGTTAATTTTAGGAACCATGTTCTATAGCCACACTTTTTCCCAGTGGTGATCTCTATTGTCTAACAAGGGCTTAACCATTTCCTCATAGGCATGTTTTACAAAGAAACAACCTTAAGAGCTCCCCTTCCAAACCCATTCATCTTCCCTTTCACTAGCAAACCACTTTGCCTCCCCAATTAGATTGTGAAGCCTTAGTAGGGTTGGATCCCAATTAATATGTCTCTGACCTCTTAAATTATCCCTCCTTAATAGAATAATGAACTCCTTCCATTTCGGTTCATCCATCTCCCAATTAACATAGTCTGAAACCTTTTTGCCACATATCCTAGTTAAGCTAAATGTTTGAAGGGATTCAAGCCATCAGTTGAAGACAAAGTAGAAGTCTCAATCCATGGGTCCTTCCAAAAGTCAATGTTTTTACCATTTCCAATTCTCTTTCTAACCCCCAATTTCAGCACATTTTTTATTTTAACAAGGTGATTCCATAAGACAGAACCACTAGGCAGGTCAATCATAGAGAGAAAACAACAAGGGTTCATGTTCTTCAAGTACTTGGCTTGGAAAATCTTCACCTAGTCTTTAGAACCTTCCAAGAGGTTCCATCTCACTTTAGTAGTTAGTGATTTATTAATCAATTTGATTCACCTTATCCCCAGTCCACCAGCACTTTTTGGAGTGCAAACTTTCTCCCAACTAACCAAAGATAATTTGTTTTTTTCTTCAGTTCCAAACCACATGAATCTTCTCTGAATTTGTTCTATTTTTTCCCCTATGAAGGTAGGAATTTTGAAGAGATACAAGTAGTAGATAGAAATATTTTGTAAGGAGACTTTTAACAGTTGGATCTTCCTTGCTAAGCTAAGAAGCTTCCCCTTCCACCCTGCCAACTTTTTTTGAACTCTCTCAATTAGCTGATTCCAATAATTATTTTCCATTTTTTTGGAAATTAGAGGTAACCCAAGGTAGGCAGTAGGTAGGACAGTTTCCTGACATCCCAATATTTTCACCACTCTTTCCTTGACCAATTGGTCAGTATTAAAGAAGCATATCTTACTTTTTTCATAGTTGATAAACTGGCCAGAAAAAGACGCATAGTCATTTCAAACTTGTTTCCAAAGCCCAGCTTCCCCCGCCAAGGCTTCCCCAAACAAGAGTGTATCATCAAAAAAAAATTGGTGGGAGTCAGGTGAAAGAGACGAGGCAGCTTTAACACCTTTTAGGGCTTTAGAGTCCACCAACTTTTGAATATTCCTTCCAAGAACCTTAGCAACTAATATGAAAAGATATGGTGAGAGGGGTCACCTTTCCTGAGGCCTCGGCCACAAGAGAAATAGCCTTGGAGGACACCATTAACTAGAACATAACACATAGGGGAGGTGACACAAGCAAAGATCAGCTTAAGGAATCTTCCTTCTATCCCAAACTTCCTAAGAGCAGCAAAGAGAAATGGCCAGGATACTCAATCATAGGCCTTAGATATATCAATTTTCAAGGCCATACCAGGCTTTTCACAATGGTCCATAGAGTGGAGAATTTCA
The DNA here is from genome assembly GCA_007258455.2 of Sequoia sempervirens. Classification (NCBI taxonomy): domain Eukaryota; kingdom Viridiplantae; phylum Streptophyta; class Pinopsida; order Cupressales; family Cupressaceae; genus Sequoia; species Sequoia sempervirens. Next base: position 33,059 of record VDFB02235271.1, on the reverse strand, counting down.
TGTGTAGAGATGACAGCATCAAGAATTTTTCTACCTTGGACAAAACCTTTCTAGTTTGGGGCAATCATTTTTCCTAACACTAGTTTGAGTCTAAGCACAAGAATTTTAGATAAGATTTTATAGACGGTATTGCAGAGGCTTATAGGTCTATAATCCTTAATTGAGGAGGCATCAACATTTTTAGGAATAAGGTCAATAAAGGTGGCATTTAGCTGGTTTAGGAGCCTACCTGACCTAAAGAAATTTCTAGTAGCATTAAAGAGGTCATTTTTTACAATATCCCAGTAGATCTGGAAAAAGGTAGGAGGAAACCCATCAGGGCCAGGGGATTTAAAAGCACCAAAATAGAACACAGCCTTTTTAACTTCTTTCGTAGAAATAGCATTAGTCATATTCTTTAAATCAAGATCATAAATAACTTTAGGGATCACCTCAAGAAATTCATCATATACCTGATTTGCATTGCCCGGGGAAATGTGGTGAGAGGAGAAGAAGTTAACAGCTTCCCCAACAAAAAAAATTTCAGTGGAGACCATGGTACCATCCTCTTTCAAAAGTGATCTAATCATGTTCCTGCTTCTATGTTTCAAGGTACATTGATGGACGAATTTGGTATTCATATCCCCTTCAGTTAGCCATTCAACATGAGACTTTTCTTTCCAAAAGATTTCCTCCTTTTTGTTTATCTTAAACCATTGAGATTTGAGGTCTCTTTCCTTAGTGCATATCTCATCATCCACAAGACTCGCCTCCATGTTATCTTGAACTTCCTTTAAGTTGTTTCCCAAGGAATTCTTAATCTCAAAGATATTACCGAAGGTCACCTTATTCCACCCTTTCACTCTTTGCTTGATTCTACTAAGCTTTTCCACCAAGCAATACATAGGGGTGCCACTTATAGGTTCCTCCCACCAAAATCCGAGTGAAGGCTCCACATTATTTCAAATCTGAAAGAGAAAGGTCCCCTGTTGTGATCAACATTTCTTTTAAGCACAAGAGCATTATGATCAGAGCCAGACCTTGGGAGAGCATAAAGAGAGAGGTATTGGGAGATATTCCAATTGATAGAGATCATAAACCAATCTAACTTTACTTGTATTAGATGGTTTCCATTCCTTCTATTAGACCAAGTGAACTTAGAGCCTTGAAGAGGGATATCAATAAGGCCAATTGAGTTTAGGAATTCAGCCAGCTCCATCATGCTATCAGAATAGTTATCCAGCCCCCCTGACTTTTCCTATAATTGAAGCTAATATTTTGTGTATTGTTCACAAGGGTCCAACATAGTTATCAAGTTTATTCATTCGAAGCCAACCCAATTAGTATGCAACTTTATTTTTTCTCCTTTCTTATGATGAATGTTGAGATAAAAAAAAATTGAGGTAACTAGACCACATTTGATGTTGATCATTCTACAAAATTTCTTATATTTATATAAATTTAAGAGGCTTATTATCTATGTGAATAACAATGTCTTTCCCCAAGATATATTATTTCATGTTTACAAGATAATTTATTTTACCTATTTTGTATTGTCATTTGGACCATCAATAATACATATAGTATTAATCTATAGATATGTCGATATAGATATAAATATATTACTAATATCGTGTAATAATGAAATAACTCTTAAATAAAATTAAATAATTTAAATAAATTAAAAATTGCATACAAAAAAAAACACACTAGATAGAAATAAATTTAATAATGTATATAATATATAAATTTAAAAATATTACTACTATTTTTATATTTATTAATACAAAGGTTAAATAATTTATATGAAAAAATGATAGACAAGATTAAGGGATGCTCTATATTTTAAAATAAATCTTAAATAATTGAAATAAATTTATATTATGATAGTATCTCATATTAATATATTATATATACAAATCCTTTCTTATATAGAAGTTTATATATACAAATATTTACATATATATAATCTTATCTATAAATATATAGATTTACTTGAAAGGTAGATCATAAAGTATATGATAAAATAGTCAATGAGATTAAAAGATGTTTTTAATCATTAAATATAAAAATTTATTGGTATGAACATAATATATTATTCAACTAGTTTTTTATTAAATTCCATTCACTTTTGAATACTTCAATTTGTTTAGCTCATTTACATTTTGTGTCTCATATCATACGATTGAGACACTTGTCATGATCTTGGTCAATCCTAGAGTTTCATCTTTATCTTTATAACAAAGGATTTATCATTATATTGTATCAATTTCATTTTACATCTAATAAATTATTGCTTCGTAGCATTTATAATGCTTCTCTCATGTAGAAGGTTTTTTTGGTTGTAGTTAATCATTAGGCTACTATGGAGTTGATCAACAACTTCTACATCACATTAAGTTTTTTGATTTACAATTTGTTTCTTTTTGGAGAATTTTGGCTAAGAACTTTCATACAATTCATTTTGGAGTCAAACAAAACTCATGATTGAGCTCAGAATGTTTTAAAACTTATAAATCCATATAAGACATGATAAATTTTAGAATTAAAAAAATTGATTATTTTGTATTGAATAGTTTTTTAAAAAGAACTCATCCAACTATACTAAGTCGTAAAATTGTATATAGTCCATATTTTTGTCATACTATTCACTGCTATTGTTTTGTAGATTGTACCTTCAACTATCTTGTACTATTCATGAATATATTAGTCGCAAGCTTGCATCATCTTGGTACAAAATTTGTAAAAAAATAATTTAAAAAATGTGGAAAAGATTACATCATCACCATGTCAACTTCAATTCTAAGCACTTGGTCATGTGGGTGACTAACAGCCAAACTATGCACCTTATTTTTTTAAGTCTTAAAGGAATGATTTTATGAAAAAAATTCCATAACTTGGGTATAAGGTATCAGATTTTTACAAACAAATAGGCATAAAAATACTAGTTCTAAGCACTACACAACCATCCATCTAGATTTTTTATTTTTCCCAAGTACTTGTTTCAATTTGAAGTCATTTTTTATGTTTTAACTTGTACCTTGAATATCTTGTAAAATCTTGAACCATTTTTTATATTGTGAGGGTTCTCATTTCACATTTTTGATATCTAAGTTGTATATGAAGAATCTATCATTATAGAACCATGAATTTTTCAACTCATCATTTTTTAGTCATCCTAAATAAAGGGAACTATAATTATTGGCAAGACAACATCAAGAAACATCTGAAGTAGCTTCATCTCTTGCCACATCTCTATGGACTTGTCCTTAAACCAAGTACACCTACTCGAAAGAAAGCATGGGATATCAATAGAAATCATACCTTTAGATTGATTGGTAGCAGTGTTAATTTTTACATTGTGTTCAATATCACATATTGAGTGCCCATGCACTAATAGGACCAAAATCTAGGAGATCTTTACAAACCCACATATCTCTCCATTCCCAAATGATTACTATTATGGATAGACATCTACCCCTTAATAATTGTGATAACCTACCATATGATGATGATACAAAATAAGAGCTTGATCATTTAGCAAGTTTTGATAGTTGTGATGACATTAAGGCTTTTCCTAATGCTCCTCCTCCAACAAATATATTCATTATGGGTGATCCCACAATACTGGTTTATAATTTTTGGCCAAACTGGACACTAAACTGATTTTTTCTAATTAAATCTTCACTTTCGAGCACCTATAGTGGCTACACCGTGAGGAATTTGAAGAAGATGCAAACTAGTGATTTGTTGCATTTTTTTTGTAGATTCTAAATATATTTTTTTTATTTTTTTGGAATCAAATTGCACTTCTTTTTCCATCTCCTTCGAAAACTAGTTTTTTTCAGTAAACACCATTTTCAAGGACTGACGCTCACCGTATAACACAACTTTTTTTCCATGAAGGATAAAATTCTATTTTTTTCGAATCTAGATTTGTAACTATGATATCTAGTACTTCCAATTGGCTTCATAGTAGTTTTTATTAAATATTTTTTCCTTAATCAAGTTTTGAAGTCAAACCAATTACAATTCGACATAGGTGGACCGATAACACAACTTTTTTGTATGTATTGAAATTCAATTCTTTTTTGTTGGATCAAGGACTTCAATATCTAGTGCACTCATATTTTTCAAAAAAAATTATAATCTTCTATTTTTCCACATGTGCACAGAGCTTGATTTTTGGTGAAAAACCTACATTCACAAGAAATAAAAAATAAATATAATAATTAAATTAAATTTATTTAAAATTATACTTTTGGGAAGCTTATAATAAGGAATACATAATTACAAAAAATAAATTTTAAATGAATTCATTTGATCCCCCAAAAGGTAAATCAAAAGTGGTTTTTTATTAGCATTTTGATAGGTGTAAAGGAGACTCCATTACAGGTATGGTTTAAAACTAGCGGGGTTCTATCCAAGGGGGTTTTATCTAAGGTAGTTTGATCAAACTCTCTTCAATTGGAATGCTTTAAATGGAACTTTTTAAGGCTTAAATCATTATATTTTCTAAAAATATGTGATTTCAACAAAAATCAGAATCTCCCAGAAATTGTAAACCAGCTTTGTGGGATCACCCTTATTTATTTAGCTTTTATTACTCTCAATCTAGATTCAAAAGCTTCATATTTTTTATCTATGTTATTATCCTAAGGCTTAGGATTATTTCATTCCAACATTAACAAATATATCTCCAAGTTTTCATATTTAGACATCTTGTGTGAATACATTATCATGGGATTGCTAGTTTAGTTGGATCACATACATTGAGATCGCACCTCCATCTCTTCTTGATTCAAGCCATTATTTGCAATAATTACATCGTAGTCTTTCAAATTTTCTACATTGAGATTAATACTAGACAAATATTGCGAGTTTTTATTGTGACTCACATCTTATAGATTTGGCATATACACTTGAGAACATCCATCTCCTCTTTGATGACAACCTCATTATAATTTTCACACCATCTTCATCTTTTAATCATGTTCTTCATTCATTTGCATATGGTCCTAATTTGTCACCTTCATTGATTGGGCTTATACCCAATTTAATCGCAACATACTTTCATACAAACATGTCAACACCTTAGTAGATTTCAAAAACAACATTAACATAATCCTCTATAAATATAAAGAAACTTCTATATAATCATTTTTAAAAATTTAATTTAAAATAACTCTTACTTAATTAAAATTAATTTATATTATTATAATATTTCATAATATTAAATTTCATGGTGTCTTTTACATAATTTTTCTAGAGATGAGTATAATAGTTGTATAATATTTTTTTATTATAAATCTAAGATTTTCATAACCCTTAAAATTTAGATAAAAACTTTTTAAATCTACTCAATTAAAAAAAACTCTAAACTTTATATTTAAAATGTATCTTTCAAATTGTTTATCATGTGCCAATTTTTCATTTTTAGTAATAAAGTACTTCATGGCTCCCTAGCCCTTACCTTCAACAAGAAAAAGCCACCATATAATGATGATATAGAACAACTTGGTTATTTACTAATTTGTGATAGTTGTGATGACATTAAGGGTTCCCCTAATGCTCTTTCTCCTTCTAAAAATAAAATTCATTAATATTTTTCTTCTATAACTCCTAATCTAGATTCAAAAGATTCATCTTTTTTATCTATGTTATTACCCTAAGACTAAGGATTCTTGCATTCCAATATTGAAAAATGCATAGATGCAAGTATTCGTATTTAGACATCATGTGTGGACACATTATCATGTGATGACCAATTTAGTTGGAAGACATGCAATTAAATCAAATCTCTCTTATTGTGCCATCCATTGTAGTAAGTACATTATAGTCTTCAAATTTGGTACATTGGGAAGAATACTTAACAAGCATTGCAAATTTATTTTGTGAGTCTTGTCTTACAAATTTGATAGACATACTTGAGGACATCAATCTCTTGGATGACAACCTTATTATAACTGTCACACCATCTTCATCTTTGTTTCTTGTTTTTCAATCATTTGCACATGGTCCTAGTTTGTCACCTTCTTCATTGATAGGGCTTATACCTAATTTTATTGTGGCATACATTCATACAAACATGAAAACACCTAAGTAGTGTTCAAAAAACAACAAAATAATCCTTTATAAATGTAGTGTGACTTGGTTGAGGTGTGGATATGGGAGATGCTACTTGTTGCACTCGTCTCAATCTTCCCCTTCAGAGGGGTGTTGCGCAGGGTGTTGGTCATATCATGAGAAATAGATGTAGACATCCTCTTCGGAAGATAAATAGGGAGGGGTGTTGGTGTCCTCCTCCTCAGGGTGTGTTGAAAATCAACACGGATGGTTCTTCTTTGGGAAATCTTGGTCATACTGGTATTGGGGGTGTTGGGTGGAATAGTTTTGGGACTGTTCAATTTATCTTTTTTGTTTATAAGGATCTACATACTACAATTTGATGGAGGCTCTTGCCATTCTTTATGTGGTGGAACGCGGTTGCACTCTTGGGTGGAGAAGGATCATTTGTGAATCTGACTTTCAAGTGGTGGTGACTTTGTTGAATAGGTAGCAATTAGAGGATGTCAATTGGCATTTAGCTTTGATTATAAAATAGATTCTTAAGCAGTGTGCTTCCTTGGAATCTATTACTTTTTGTCACATTCCTAAAGAATGGAACGGAGTTGTGGATTGTTTGGCCAAATGGGCCTCTGATCATTTGCAAAATTGGAACATTGTAGTTAGGGGTCAATTACCCCTAGAGCTGTCACAAAAGTTGGACCACTAAGTAGTGGAGATTGACATGGTTGTGTAATTCCCTTGCTTTGTACTTCATTATTTTAGTTTGAATAAATTTTTACCCCTCTATTAGTGTAATAATATTTCATATTATGATCTCATGGTGTTTCTTACATAGATTTTTCTAAAAGATAAGTATGTTTTTTTATTAATAAAAACTTAAGATTCCACTTATATATTAAAATATATTTAGAAATCTTTACAAACACAAACATTGGATAAAATAACCCCAAAAAAGTACACATTTTTTATGAACTTTCATCAAACTCAATAAAATTCAACTAATCATTTTCTAGTGAGGATGCATCAAGATCATAAATGCACAGTGCAAGAGAAATAACTTTAGGGAGCATGAACAAAATAACCAATGAATGTCATAGCAGGAAGAAAATAGTGTTGAACACTTCTTCACATAAATTGATCATGTCACTACCAAGCTCATTGATATTGTAACAAACCCAACTAGCCCGTTAATAGAAAATAGCACAATTACTAATTTAGTGGTATTTGAAATGTACACTTACATAAAATAAAGTCTAATCCTTACAATATACTACTCTTCCCATTAATCAACATTGTACATAATTCTTCTTAACATTAAGATCAACTACAACTATCAATATGAATCACAATATATATTTCATTATGTCAGGAGCACATAATTTTCATCATGAACTACATATTTTAGGAAAGATACATTAAAATCAATCTTCAAACATCATACTGGTGACGTGATGTACAATTAGCTATAATACAAAGCCATATGAATACAATGATATTATCTTTGATAAACCAAATCTTTGACCTCTCAACTGCAAGAGCAAGAGCATCACCCAAGTGCTTTTCCTTCAACCATAGACCAATGGTCCCCCGCACACCTTCTAACAAGAAGAGGCCCTAACCTTCACAAGAGTAGTAGATTCGAAGAAACTTTGAGATCTCCATGCCACTTGAGAACTGGTGTTGTGTACTAGTATAAATATTCTATCATTCAACTCTAGATATCCTCTAGCTAAGTATGATATATCTAATTAATTTATAGCTTTAAACACAATGAGTCAACAATGCAAGAAATGAATTTGCATTACTTTGGCCAAAGATTTATAATAATAAATAAACATGTTTCAATAACGAATTCATGTGTTGTATGTTCATACACCTCTTTCTCAAACTATTTATTAATAATACATGATTCACTTTACATTACTCGAAGAAAAAAGTTGAATGGCTTATTCAATTTAACAAGGTATTTTAATCCTCTCTATATAAATAAGCCTTTCCTAAGCATAATACTTTGTATACATTCAAATGCACATGCATACACACAACAATGTATATGTGTGTGTGTGTTTGTACATGAATATGTATGTATATCTATGTATAAGAATCTATGAAAAAAGCTATTTGATTATATTAGTTAAACAACTAAACAAATTAAGTATTTGCACCTATACATAAGTATACATTTCGCATGCTTAGGTACCTAGGCAATTACATGCTAATTGTGCATTTATACAAAATTAATTGGAAGACAACATATTCATTCTACTAGTCATACAAACATTCAATATTGTCTAATTCATTCATCGAGAATATCATATTTGTAACAACTAGATTTATTTTTCAGATTGGAAATTACACCAAGCAATAAAACAAAGCATTCTTTTCAATTTTATTGATTTATTCATAAATTTGATGTTGCTAACAACACAAATTATTACACAGTGTTTTCCATAATTTGAAAATCCATTCTCTTTTACTCAACAAAAAACATACTTTCATGATATTAAACAAAACATATTCAACACTCGATAAGACCAAGTCGCATATATAATTTGAGCACTATCATATCCAATGCAATATTAGAAATTGTCTTTTCTCAATCTCATCCATGTCCTAACTATTGGCATAATTGAAGGCAAAGTACATAAAAAAAGTTCAATTCTCATACTCCACAAAATGACCCAAGTTTCTTTCTTTGATAGGGACTTTAACAAAGTTAAAAGATTTGGCTAATTAGATTTGAACCCATTATTAACAAATTTGATCAATTCTATGACAACTTTAAACTCAACATTCTACCAAATTGAAATAATAGATAACATAAAATTTTGAAACACATAACATTTTGAAAACCTCTATTACATGTTTCACAAAACCCTATTGATTCCTAAATATAAAATCAATTTATAATGATTGACCGATACTATGACAACTTTTTGTTATTATAGATGGTCGATAAGACTAATAGTTCTCAAGGGTTAGAATGACCCTTCAATAATACATAGGCCATAGAGCATAATGAACTTTGATACCCTTATTGTAATGGTAAGCACTAGTGAATGGACAATACGTAGGCCGTGAGAGAGAATAAATATGATACCCTCCTTGTATTTATATACATTGTCAAATCGGCAACATACAGACCGTGATAATTCATAAGCACTGATAATTCAACAATATACAGGTCGTGAACACTTCATAAACAATCATACCATTATTGCTAAAGACATGAACTAGTAAATCCACAAGACATAGGTCGTAAGGATTGATAAGAAATTTCACCACTATTATAAAGATATGAACTGATATTAAGTTAACCCTGCTACATGCGATAGCCAATATTTGGAAATTGATACTCAAAAACATTAATATGAATGAGCTTTAGACAACCATAGGAGACTGTGAAGATAACAAAGTTATAACTGTTATCCAACATTTAAATTCCTCACAAAATAAAAACAAATCTCTATTTCGACTTATCATCATACACTAAGAAACCCACATTCACAAGAGAAACACAACAAAATAACAGTATTCGATATTTTTCCAAGATAACAAAACCAAAAGCAATACAAGTGCATTTCCATCGCACATTGGATACAGAGATTCTTTACATATTGAATAATTTCCCAATCTCCAAAACAAAACAATCCTCTCCACTCCTTTTCGCCTTTCTCTATGTGTGTTTTTACATCCTTTCTCATACTCTTATCCTTGCTCAAACCCCTATTGTTTATCCCCCTTTACTCTGCATGTTTTCCAAAGATGCCCATACTTCCTTTCTGTCACAAACTATCAATCTCCATCAACTTCACTTAATGTAAAGTAAATACTTTACACCACCATCCCACTCTCCACTATGTGGAGTGTTCAATTCGATGAGCTATCACTTAATTCCCACAATACTTTTGCATTGATTGTCACCTTTTTTGGTATTAACACATGGATAGACTTTTGCAAAAATATATATGGGTGAACAAACAATAATGACTTCAATGTATGTGAAATCACATTTTTAAAGGTGTTGGATACTCTAGAGTTTCAAAAACTTTTGTTTTAAGGCTTTTCTTTGAACAAAGGTAACCTTCATTTGAAGGTGCCTTGTCATCATTAAAATAATAATTCATACCTTCAAATAAAGGTGCTTGGATGGTCTCTTCTCTTTCATGTCTGAAATTTTTCTCAAAATTTTCACATTCAAATCTTAGTTCGAACCTTCAAATAGAATCAACCAAACAACATAATTTGAAAAATTATAGCACTCGATGTAAGCTTTCCAATGAGAATAATATTAAATATATTTAAATTGATTATTATATTTATTTTTTATTTTCTAGTAAAGATAGGCTTTCAACAACTATGGAGGTCTCTATTCCACACACATGGAAAAATAGTAAAATATGTTGATGTTATCATGCAATGTCGGGTGTCTATTCCAGCCGATCTCCCTTACAATGTTGAATAAATTAAATAATAGTTGTTGGCTATTTAATTTATAGAGATAGCGATTTGTTATGAAGAGGCACGTCTCTTGTATTAAATGATAATTAATAATGGAGACTTGAATTCATGAAGAGGCACAATCTTGATGGGGCTGACATCATGCATATTGGACGCGATTTTTGAAGGGACACATTCCTTTATTGTGGACGTGATTTAATGAAGGGACACATTCTTCTATGAATTTCGACATGATGGTTTGAAGGGTCACGTCCTCCACTCCATCTTGTCTGTATGATCGATGGTGTTTCATTGTTTGACATTGATTCATATCCATTCTTTGTTCATTACAAGTTTAAATTTCATAAGTGTGAGTTTGTCTCAAGTGCAGATCGATATTTTTGTTGAAGGTTGAGACTACTATCAATAGATTGCATCACCTTGTTACTGTATTTGCATCAAATTGTGGTGTTTCTTATTAGCCTTCTTATTGGTCCTTTGTAAAGGAGATATTTCTTGTGACATTCAATATATAAGTGATATATTGTTGTTGGGTTTTTCTCCCTCAAGTGGAGGGTTTTCCCAAGGTATCTGTTATGTTATTGTGTTGATTTTAAATTAATTTTTTGTGCTCTACATATGATCATAAAACTAACATGGTATCAGAGCAGGTTTGAAGAATACCTTGATCAGATTTAGTCTAGCAGCGATACTCTTTATTCTCTTTCTCATCTTTTATCACTTCTATCTCTTCATCAAGATGGTGAACGGACTCAAGATCGAGGACAGACTTGAGGGGGCCACAAATTTCACATCTTGGAGATTCATAATTATGCTCACCTTGGAGGAAAATGATTTGGCTGAGTTTGTGGAGAGAAAAGTCCCCAAGCCCACTGATGAGGAAGAGAAGATTCAATGAAAGAAGAAAGATACTAAGGAAAACAAGATGTTAGCTGATTATGTGAAGGACCATATTGTTCCAATCATCTCTAAGTTGAAGACAACAAGAGAGATGCTTAAGAATTTGGAGGAGATGTATGAGATCAACAACACAAGTCATGCACTTGCATTAAAGCAACAAATTCATCATGTTAAGATGGAAAAAGGAGAATTTGTCATCGCTTACTTCATGAAGATTTTTGAATTAAGAGATCAACTCTCTACTATTGGTCATATTGTTGATGACAAGGACTTGACTATGTTGGCTCTTAATGGTCTTCCTTCATCTTCGGAGTCTTACATTCAAGGAATTAGCGCGAGAACGAAACTTCCCAAGTGTTGGGTGAGAATTATATAATCAACTTTTCGATAGATTACACAACTAGGACTTCATCCACAGCTATGTGAGATAGAAATCTCTCCTCTCAGAAAGGGGAGGCACCCTTCTTACTGCTAATAGAAGCTATAGTAAAACAAATAAAGTAATTACACAATGTACACAATACTTACAAAGTGGGGGGGTGTGTCACATTCATCCTTCTCTCTTGTTTCAAAGAAGATGTTTACAATGCTTCACTATTGGAAGTTCTCAATTCACAATAACCTTAAACGATCAACAAGCAGTAATACCAATACCTCTATCTTGTCAAAGCAAAGCATAGAAATACCAGAAGTGATTAACAATAAACAAGTAAAATAAAAGGGAAACCTCACGAAGGCACAAAGTCGTTCTGTAGCTTTTTCAATGGTGGATCTGTGAAATATGTGTCATTTGTTGCATTAGAAGCACAAACTCTTCTTAGATACAGCAATTCCTTGAACAGCATAAACGATTGCAAGCACAAAGTCTTGTAGATCATTCAACAAAAGTATCCCAATAGCATGAATAATTACAAGCACAAAGTCTTGTAGATCATTCAACAATAGTTAACCAAACACAAATATAAATCCAAATAAAAGATGTAACACAAAGTTTACATGAATTACTTAGAGTCCTTCAGATATCATTTACTAATCACCACCAAATGAGATCAATTCACAAGACTATTGAATCCAACACAAAGTTTGGTTTGCAATCATCTTCTTTAATGATCAGATTTCATTCACAAAGCATGAACACAAAGTTTCACAATTCTGCTTCAAAAAGGGCAGCACTTTGTTCCAACATACTAAAGGATAAACAATACAATAGAAATCCCTCATATTTATAGAAAGAGGGATGAGAAAAATTAGGAATTTAATTGAGCAAAATTAGGAAAGTTAGGTGAGTTAATTAAGGAAAATCTCACCTAACTTTGACCAAAGTCAAAGTGTAATTTATTTTCAAAACATTACATCTCGGATTTGGTGTAATTATATTTCGAAGAATGACATTTAAGATGTCAAAAACTATTTACAAGATGCATAGGGGAGAGCACCAAAAATTTGAACATTGGGAAATCAAGAATCTTCATGGTTCCTTTCTTGGGCACCTTCATACTTCATCCTAGTTTCCTATGTGAACTTCTCATCCGGACCAACAGTGTAATCCACAATGGTGTGAATCCTCATGATCGATCTCATGGCAGATGAGTGAACCATCTTACACCTATCAAGATGTGTTTTAAGGTTATCCAATGTAAGCCTTGTATCAAAAATGACATCCAGCGAGGCTTCTGAAAATTTTGTGTTGTCAATCAACTTCATGATGGCTTCCTTGAAGATCTGGGATAGTTTTTTGGCTGGCAGGAAGATACGATTCTCCTCAAGAAGTTTCCCTAGTAACTCCTTGATTCCTCTTTCGAGAATCACACAATGCCCTTCAACATCTTCCTGTACTTGGTGGAGATCTTCTGTAAGAGACTCAAACACATGAATATGGTGCTTCAAAGACTCTCTTAACTCTATATATTTTCCTTTGTCCGGAATTACCCCAGCTTCCACCAATTTACTGAGCTTTGCCTGTTTCATTTGCGACCACCACAATAGACATTTCTCCATCTCTTTGCGCTCTTGGGAAAGTACACTCTCCTCCTTTTCAAGCTTTGTTTTGAGTTTGGCTATTAGAGTAGCTTTTTCATCCATGGCAATTATAATTTGAGAACTGTGTTCTATGATCTTTTTGATGAAATCATACAACACCCTGCCTTTAGAGGTGAACTTCTCAGCTTTCTTGATAGTTGGGTCCTCAACACTTACCATTACTAATGGTTGCATATTTCTTGTAGATCCTGCAAGTCTCCTCACAATAGTGGCATAATGATTTTCCCTCTATTTGTACATATTACGAGCTTGCTCCATTTTATCTAGTCTTCCAGCCAAAATATCCAAAGTTACCTGAGCATCTGCTTTTGCACTTTAATTTCTAACTTTTCCAAGTTGGACCCTTGTCACTGTGTAATCCTCCATGTTGGCGTCTCCTTCTTCATGAGGTGGTATGCCAATTTCTGCATACTTATTACCAGTTTTGTCAACATTAAACTGCGAGTACACCTTTTTCCTTTTTCTTCCCTTTAGCTTTTGGAGGGACTATCTCTTCAAGGTCAAGCTCTTCTAGAGAAATCATTTGCTTCTTTCACTTCGACACTTGAGATATCAACCAAGGGGAAGAGAGGTGGTATGAACTTCTGGATTAACTGTCAACTCTCTTGTCACTGTCTCTTTTGAAGTAGCAACTGGTATTGTGACAATGGGCTCAGTGTCTGTCATAACTGCTCCTGAAGTTTACACATTCAGTTGGTCATTCATTGATTCATTCATGAACCGATTAAAATCAGTCTCTGAAGTGATATCATATGACAGCGATGATAGGCTAGGAATAGATGATGGAGGGTTGGATAAAATTTCAACTGTGTGTATACTTGTCACTAATGGAGTATCAAGTATGGTAGACGCTGCAGGGGTAGGTGAAACACTCACTGTGGGTATGACGGTGGTAGGAATAGGTGATGTAGGAACATGTGGTGGAGTGTTCGGATTCGGAGGTGTATGAGGAACATTTGAAGTCATGGGCGATGATGTTCTGGGAACTTCTTCAACTACATTTTCAGATGGAGACATAGTTCTTTCTTCATCATGTTTGGGTTCCTGTTGATCACCCTCTTGTCCTTCTAACTCTAGTTCACCTTCTACATCACCTTCAGACTCTTGTTCATTTTCAAAATCTTCTTCTTCATCAGATTCTGCTTCTGCTGAAACTTCTTCAACGGATTGATCACTGGAATATCCTTCTTCATTGAAATCTATCTCTTCATGAACGACCCCTTTTCCTTTGGAGCAAGATGGTTCAGATTCCATAGTTTCTCCTTCTGGGACAGACAATGTATCCTTCTTACCAACAATGAACTTCATCCCTGTGCCTCTTCGCAAAGAAGTGGGAAGAGCTGCAAATTTGTCTTTCATGTGGAGTTCTTGCTGTCAGCAAGCTTCTGCTTCAGATTCCTCTCCTTCTAAATCTATTCTGAAACTTTTCATTTCAAAACTATGCTTGTGTAACCATCATACAGTGTTAGACAAGATTGGTGCCAATCTCTCTCTGATGCTAGCACTTTATTTTCTAGACCATTGAATTACAAGCAACGGCTTCTTGGATATTTCTTGTTCATCATAGATAGCATTCATGATATCACCAGGATCCATGAAATCCTCTGGTAGGTCAGCAATACCAAGGTCTTTGATCTATTGTAGGGTCAACCTGCAATAATCCATTTTGTGAATGGCTTCTTCATCTCTGCAATCAGCCTAGATGTCCTCAAAATGGTACTTGTGATGATGACCCTTTCGCAATTTCCTTCTGACATCTCGGTAATCAAAATCAAACCTATATCTATAGGTCATGATTGTCATGACTTGCATCTCAGCATAAACCGATTTGGCTTTTTGTACAGTCGGTATACTATATCTATCAATTGTCATTGGGAACTTGAATCCACACTTATCAATATTCCTTCGCTCTATGTGCACAAAAATCCGCTGTCTAAACATCTCCATGAGAACCCACTTGTCTGAGGGGTATCATGGCAACATGTAAGGGCAACCAATGTAGCACCCTACTCTTAAATAAGTAAATGTTGGGAATTGTAGAAATATGCATCCAACTTTACTTACCACCTTATAGGCCTCATCAGATACCCTCCTCTTGAGTGTCAGATCAAAATTGAAAAGAAAAGGCGCGAAGAAAGCATCAGTAACCCTCCTGAAATGATGGAAGCTTTCCTTCAATTCCAGTTGATAGAAAAATTTATACACAGGTACCAGCATCTGATTCCCTTTGGTGGATAGACCCGAAAATTGCCTCATCACAGCTGTTGCATACACCAGATAAGAAGTCATATAGAATTTTAATGTAGAAAGCACATTGATCAGTTGTTCATGTATTTCATCGTTGATTTGTTTGCCCCAATCAATGTCAAATTTTTATCTTCTTATGATTCTGATGTATTCATACATCCAGTCATGAAAAGTGGATGATTCAGGCAAGCCCTGCACTCTGCTCAAGAATGTGATCATATCTTTGACATCTTCTTTGAAATCACTTAGTAGGAGTCCCTTCAACCATCTAGAAACAGTTTGCCTAGGCTTTTCAACCATTGGCTATTTATCAGGTTTTTAGCCTTGTTGGGATCAGCATCATAGACTTCTTGTGCTTTTTGTATCGAGATATCGATGTACTTCTCCATCTGTGGACTTTGAACACAATATCAAAGAAGTCGGGGTCAAGTCTTAAAATCTCGTGCCCAGAAGAATCAATCACACTTTTGCTTTCCCTGATGTAGTGGGATACAACTTGAACGACAAATTTTGTGTGCAACAGTAGGGAACATAGATACCAAATGCAAGTTACTGTGTACAATTGCTCTCATAAAATCATTAAGAGGCTTCTTTTCAGTTTTCTCAACAAATTCAACTAGGTCTTGATGACCAACCTCTGTGTCTTTTTATCTTCCACCTTGGAGACCACTATAGTCGGCAGATAGACATCTTGATACTTATACTTCATTTTGTCTTTAGCTTTTGAAAACGACGAAGGTTTTATGGCAATCATTTGAGAGCAACTAAATCTACGATCAACAACTTTGAGGATCTTGAAAAGAGACTGCAAGATGTGGAATCAAGCAAATGTTAGTCGAAAAAAAGCATTGTGATGCGTGAAGTGAGAAACGATGATGAGAAAGCATGGAGAAAGTAATAAGGCACGCAAAACAATGCACAAAGTGGAAAGAGCAAGGTTCGGGATTAAACTGGCAAGGTTTGTAGTGATTTGGAGCAAAATTGGAAAAAGTGTAAAGGCGTTGAAAATCAGGGCCCTTGCACTTAGGAGAAATGCTACTTTGGTGCAGGGGTGTTGAAAAACAGTTGTCCTACACTTCTTAGTGTTAGGAAAATTTTCATTATGTCAAGGCGCTAAAATTCAACGCCCTGACACTTAGCTCAAAAAATTTGTAAGGCAATGTGGATCAAAAGGGTGTGCCATTGTTTGAGAACTTCATTACTTAGAATGTTTTAAAACATAGAGTGTGTTTTGGTGTGAGAGCTTTCAAAAACGACATCATGAAGTTTACAAGTAAAACTCATTCTACATTTGTGGGCTTCTTAAAACCGATGCATATTAACAGCCGTTCAAACCAAGGGAAGAAACGAACTTGTAGGGATCAAAGGGATGCATTCAAAACGCATTTTGAAAGAATGATGGAACAACAAAAGAGTAGGTTGACCCTTGACCAAGATAAAACGAAAACTAAAAGCAAAGAAAAGAAATGTTTAAACAAGGATAAGAAAAACGCGTTTTGTAGGGCAACATAAAAATGTAAAAATGTATTTGCAGATCTAAACAAGATAAAACACATTCATGAGAAGATGGAGATGAAAGAAAGAAAGAAAAAACGAACCTCAAAATGGTTAACTCAAAACCCTAGCTCGACCCAAAGAGAAGATCTTCAGAAAAAACGTGTTTTTCTTGAGGTAGATGTGCACCCAACAAAGAGGAATGGAGTGAAGACCAAGAATGATGAAAAAGAAACAATGAAATCACTTTTAAGTGATTGAGAAAATCCAAAAACCTAACTCAAGTTGCCTAGTTAATTGAGGCATAAAAGATGGCACAAAAAGTGAAAAAGTGCAAAAGACTTGAAAAAGTGTGCCTAAGCCAAAAATTGGCTAAGTCAGAGGAAAAAGTGTAAAATCACTTCTGCATTTTTTCATAATCACCTTTGTGCAGGGGCGCTAATTTTTGGCACCCCTGCACTTTCAACACTTAGTCAAATTTTTCAATGTAAGTAGGAGCATTGTTTTTGGATGCAACCGCACATTTCACAATTTCACTAAGTATTGACAGTGAGACTTCGCAAAGGTACTCGTTTTGAAGGTCTTCGCGAGGCGAACATAGGGGGATGCTCAAACTGACTGTTTGAGGCTTTGGCATGCATTTCGAGGTGGCTTGAAAATCACCTTGTTTTGCGTGCTTGAACTTCACGAACCTAGGAAACGGACAAGTTTCGTAGGGGGGTTATCTATGGAACGAGCACTGCTAGATTCCGCAATAACACCAAGTTTGATCGTTTGAGGGTGAAATGTATTCAAGAAGAATCTAGATTGGCTGCAAGAGGCATTGGTCAAAGCTCTACTAATGAAGACATTCATTTTCTTGCCACTCAATCCTCGAAGAAGAAAGGGAAAGATGGAAAGAAAGGATATTTCAAGCGGAACAGAGATAAAGGAACTGATGGTGCTTCTGCATTCAAGAAGAAGAGGGACCTCTCCTGAGTCCAATGTTTTAGAAGTGACAAGTATGGTGACTATTCAAAGGACTGTCCAACCAGGCCTAAGCAGTAGGCCTCCATTGTTGATGTTTCAAATAAATTTCTATTTTATCCTTCCATGTCAAGCAATGTGCCTACCGACACCAACACTTGGTTAATTGATAGTGGTGCCTCTCACCACATCACCGGATTTAGGGAGCATCTAATTGATTTGGTGGAGAGAGATTCTAGTGAACAAGTCATTATTAAAGATGATGCTAGTAACTCTTTGAAAGGATTTGGGACCTCCTCTCTTCACTTGGATTCCAACATTTCCTTGCAATTGAGTGATGTGCTATTTGTTCCAGGCATCAAGCGAAACCTTATTTCTATTTCAGCCTTGGAAGACAAGGGGTACCAATTTGCATTTTCAGAAGGAAAAGTTCTTACATGGACAAAGAACTCAAACATCAAGAATGCTCGAGTGATTGGAATTAGACATGAGAGCCTCTACAGACTATGCACTTGTCCACTTCAGGCTCTATTGCATGATTCTTCAGGTCCGTGTGAACTTTGGCATCGAAGATTGGCTCACCTTCACTTTTGAGCACTACCTAGCATGGAGAGAATGGTCGCGAGCCTTTCGAGACTCAACCAAGAGCATGAAGGTACTTGCAGAGGCTGTGCTTTGGGTAAGAATACAAAAGGACCATTTCATAGTAGTGAAAGTAGATTCAAATGTATTCTAGATCTTATTCATTCTTATTTATGTGGTCCAATGTTTGTTGCTTCTTCGAGTGGTTTCTTGTATTACATTATTTTTATTGATGACTACTCTAGAAAGACTTGGATTTATTTCTTGAAATCTAAAGAATTTGACGAGGTATTAGAGAGGTTCAAAGAATTCAAAGCTCAGGTGGAGAATTTGTTCGGTAAGAGGATCAAAGTTTCGAGATCCGATAACGGAGGAGAGTACACTTCCAGCAGCTTTCGTAACTTTTGCATTGAAGTTGGGATTAAGAGGGAGTTCAGTGTCCCTTATAATCCTCAACAGAACGGAGTTGTTGAAAGGAAGAACAAATCTATTGTGGAAGCAGCCAAAACCATGATTCATGATCAAGATCTGCAAACCTTCCTTTGGGTTGAAGCATCTAGGACGGTTGTTTATGCTCAGAATAGAAGCCCTCATGGCATTTTAGAGAACATGACTCCCGAAGAAGCATTCACAGTGGTGAAGCCGGAAGTAAGTCATTTGAGGATCTTTGGTCGTCCTGTATATGTTCATGTACCTAAGGATAAAAGGACAAATTTGGAACCTGTTGGCAAGAAGGGGATATTTGTACGTTACAATGAGACATCAAAAGCCTACAGAATCTACATTCTAGATCAGAAATTGATTGAGATCAATAGGGATGTCACATTTGAAGAGGATGATGCATTCAAGAGATCCAAGGGCACTCACATGGAGATAGATAATGAAGAGTCTCCTCAGGATATGGAAGTTGACCATACTCTTGAGATTCAGAGGGAGATTGTTGAACCTAAAGAAGATGATGATCTAGTTGAGCCCTTGGAACCTACTGATGGGCCTATAGATGTTGTGATTGGAAGAAAAAGACCTCTTTGGGCTAGGCAAACAATGCAAGAGGCAGAAAGGTTTGCAGCCCCGAGAAGAATATTCAAAGAAAGCAGGAGACCTCATAAGTTTTCCAACTATGTTGCATTAATGAGTCAAATCATTGAATCTGAGCCTTCCAATGTTGAGGAAGCTACTAGTCAATAGGTTTGGAGAGATGCTATGTATGAAGAGTATCAATCCATTCTCAAGAATGATGTTTGGGACATCGTACCTAGACCAGAAGGAAAATCTGTGGTATCTTCTAAATGGCTCTTCAAGATCAAGCATGCGGCTGATGGGAGCATTGACAAGTACAAGGCTAGGTTCATAGCTAGAGGATTATCACATAAAGAGGGAGTCGACTATGAGGAAACCTTTGCTCCAGTTGCTCGCTATACTTCAATCAAGACCATCATTGCTATTGCAACAGCAAAAGGATGGAAGATTCACCAGATGGACGTGAAGACAACATTTTTGAATGGTGTAATCAAGGAAGAGGTATATATCGAGCAACCTGATGGCTTTGAGGTACATGTGAAGGAGTCTCATGTTTACAGGCTAAAGAAGGCTTTGTATGGCCTTAAGCAAGCTCCTCGTGCTTGGTACGAAAGGATTGATCGTTACCTGATGAGGTTGGGCTTCTCCAAGAATGATGTTGATTCAAACCTCTACTTTAAGGTAATTGATGGCGAAGCATTGATCTTGGTTCTGTATTTTGATGATTGGATTCTTACTGGAGAAGATCACCTCATTATGAATTTGAAATGAACGATCTTGGTCTCATGCACTACTTCCTCGGTTTAGAAGTATGGCAGAAGCCTGTTGAGATGATTCTAAGTCAAGGGAAGTATACTATTGACATTATGAAGAGATTTGGTATGATGGATTGCAAATCCATGTCTACGCCTATGGAGACCAACTTGCATAAGTTGAAAGAGGCTATAGCTAGTTCAGATCTGGTGGATTCCACGATGTACAGGCAGTTGATTAGATCACTAATGTATCTAGTCAATACTAGACCGGATATTTGCTATGCAATGAGTGCACTTAGTCAATTCATGTGTGAACCGAGGCATATACATCTACTTGCAGCGAAACATATCCTGAGATACTTGTGGGCCATAGTTGGATATGGCTCAAGATATTCTTCAAGTGTGGACTTGAAGCTGCATGGTTATACTGATTCTGATTGGGCAAGGTGTGTTACTGATCGAAAGAGCACCTCTGGATGTTGTTTCAGTTTGGGGTCTGCGATGATCTCTTGGTGCAGCAGGAAGCAGTCTCCAGTGGCACTAAGTACAGTTGAGGCCGAGTATATTACAGCTTGTGTGGCAGCTTGAGAAGCAGTGTGGCTTTGGAAGCTCCTTGCAGGATTGTTTGGTCAATCAATGGAGCCAACTATCATTCATTGTGATAACCAGAGTTGTATGAAGCTTTATGTCAACCCTGTGTTTCATGACAGAACTAATCATGTTGAGATCAAATACCACTATATCAAAGATATGGTATTGAGGAAAGTGATCCGGTTGAAGTATATTAGCACTAATGAGCAGACGGCAGACATTCTCACCAAGCCTCTCTCTAGGATAAAGTTTGTGTATTTTTGAGACAAGCTTGGTATGGTGGAGAATGAAGCCCTAGCTAAGGAGTCTCAGTATCAACAATCTTCTTTAATGCATTTCTCTTTGAGAGAGATTTGAGGTGAAAGCCCTTGTTTCCACCTTATGGGAGAGCCATGGTGGATGTCATCTGTGTGACTCCATGACATCATGTGAGAGTTTGTGATGATTTTCTTGTACTTGTGTTTTCACCCTCTCAGAGAGTCATGGTGAACATCACGATGAGGTGACATCACGTTGAGTGATGAGCACTTGTACATACCATACATGGTGTAGCCATGATGGTTGATATCACAATGAGGTGATATCTTTCCTTTCCACATATGGGAGTAGCCATTGTGGTTAACATCACGATGAGGTGATATGGCTTATGCAGCTAGAAGTATCCTCCCTAGGTGAGAGGAAGTGTTGATGTTATCATGCAACGTCAGGTGTCTATTCCAGTCGATCTCCTCTACAATGTTGAATAAATTAAATAATAGTTGTTGGCTATTTAATTTATAGACATAGTGATTTTTTATGAAGAGGCACGTCTCTTGTATTAAATGATAATTAATAATGGAGACTTGAATTCGTGAAGAGGCACGATATTGATGGGGCCGACATCATGCATATTGAACGCAATTTTTGAAGGGACACATTCCTTTATTGTGGGCGCGATTTAATGAAGGGACACATTCTTCTATGAATTTCGACATGATGGTTTGAAGGGTCACGTCCTCCACTCCATCTTGTCTGTATGATCGATGGTGTCTCATTGTTTGACATTCATTCATATCCATTCTTTGTTCATTACAAGTTTGAGTTTCATAAGTGTGAGTTTGTCTCAAGTGCAGATCAATATCTTTGTTGAAGGTTGAGATTATTATCAACAAATTACATCACCTTGTTACTATATTTGCATCAGATTGTGGTGCTTCTTATTGGCCTTCTTATCAGACCTTTGTAAAGGAGATATTTCTTGTGACACTCAATATATAAGTGATATTGTTGTTGGATTTTTCTCCCTCAAGTGGAGGGTTTTCCCAAGGTATCTATAGTGTTATTGTGTTGATTTTGAATTAGTTTTATGTGCTCTACATCTAATAATAAACAAAATTAAAAAATAATTGTCTTCTAAGTATTGATGTTCTTATATCAACAACAAAAAAGTTAATTCAAATGAATACCAAAAAAAAAAATCATGTAATATCGATTGAACATGTCTAATTATAACTAATCTCATTTCAAAAAATTATAAAAAATAAATATGCAACAAAAAATTAAGGAAAAATATACATGCCCTAAATATTTTTGTTATGAATCTACGTTAACAAATATAAAATATTATCCTTCCCACAAAGAAAGTTATGCTATACTGAATAAACATCATTTCTTAAAAATATTATTAACTACAAAAAATAAATTATTAACAGCTACATAAAAAAACACAATTATTTTTTTAAAATTTTCAAAATATATATTACAACTTCGCACAAAATCTCAAAAGACCAACAATTCACGTCATCTTCAAATTGTTAACATTTTAATTGCTATAGGTGTCAAAAAAGTGAAAAATTGATGAAAAATGTTGATTTTAATGTTCAACTTTGACTAAAAATTGACACATTATTGTGGAATCACCCATATATGTAATCACCAAACAATCTTACTTAATTTGTTAGATATAAATTTTATATATATATATATATCAACCACTATTGAATATGTTAGTTAATATATATATATATATATATAATCAAATTCATTTAATCATTATCTATATCTAAGATATTTACTCATTCAAATAATTTAATCATTATCTATATCTATATGTATTTCTATACCAACATGGAAATATTTCCTTTAATGAACAAAATGAGTCAAATTCCCAATCAACATTTGTTTTTACCTTTTAGATAATATTCAAACAACAAATTAAACACATTAAACACAATTAGGAAGGATAGTTCAAACTTCATACGACAATGCAAACCTTTTTTCTTTTTTTTTTCACGCAGAGGTATCCTCGCGACTCAACCCAGTAGCCCAACCCGCCTTGCCTTGGGCTTACTAACTGCCAAGTTAGGGCCAAGGTGGAGGGAGCTAAGGCGAGACTAATCCTCTGGGGATGTGCGCAGCCACTCACAAACCACGTGCATCAGGTGAGGCCAGACCTCAGACTCAAACCCAAGACCCTGGGGAGCAAACCCATGACTTAAGCCGCATCCACTATCCATGCGAGCTTCGAGCCGAAGCCGAACAATGCAAATCTATTAATAACTCAATCGAACACAAAATTCAGTCAACTCAAAGCAAATATTCAAATTCAAAACAGCCATATTATGTGTAGTGTGTGTTCTTGATCTCATGGCGGCTTGATTTTCTTCTTGAGTCTACTTCCCGCTCTCTAGTGATGCTCTCCCCCCTCATCCTGGATGGGAAATACAATCTCCTACATCCACCTCATCAAACCAACAAGGTAGTTAGTCCAATAACATATAAATAATAACATTAACAACTTAAAACATAATGAATAACATTATTTTTTCATTTCTATGGAATCCAATTTCATATAAATATCAACTCAAAATTATATCAAACTACTATAAAATCGATTCATCAACATATTATAATTGTTCATAATCAAAATGTAGAGAAAAATATAGCATGGTTTAGAGGGCTAAAAAATGGGATGTAACAAACATTGCTTGTAGAACAATCTTAAACTCCCTACTCTTGTTTTGTTGAAACTTGCAAGCATGACATTATGGACAAATAATCAAGTGAAACCCCTAAAAATGGGGGTGTGATAAAAATGTATATTTTTTTATATTGGTAAAATCGAGTTTTGAAAGGGTTAAAACCTTTGTACAATATGGGAGCAGACAAACCCAACAAAATGAAACAAAGATACAACTATGACCTAGTTGCCCTCCACCACAACAAAAAAACATTGGTTCAACTTAGATACCTAACTCTATTCAATCTCACATCCTTCGCTCTAGTATGTGATTGGGAAACATATTTGATAAGACATTTATTTTATCTTTGTATAGTAACCCATGTAAGCTTAGATAAAATAAAATGAAAAAAAATGAAAAAAAGTTTCTAATAAAATTAAGTGGGAAACAAGGGTCTTGACCCTTTACAAACACTATCACAAGGCAAGCAAAACAAGCCCAAACTTGCCAAAGACAACAAAGAAACAACACAACCAAAAGAGAGCAATAATTGCAACCAATTTGTTAAAAATAACAAACAAATCAAAGAGATGGGACCCGTAAGGTCCCATTTAGAATACCAAGCCTAGTATGAATTGACCTCTCGCCCAACACTCAAACATGAGTTTGGTGAAGTTATATGGGAAGATATTTCTTCCTCCTTACATCAATACAAGACACATTATCATCCAAGTTCTCAAAACAAGGGGAAGCAAGGGGGATTCCCCCATAAAGCTTGTCAACATGCGAAGAGAGAGCCATAGAATGAGGTGAAAGGTGACCAACCCCTACATGAGCACTATGTAGTTGATCTAAAGCTAAAGGCAAATCAAGCTATGAGGTTAGGGCAAGAGGTTCCCTTATATGGTCTAAAGAATACGTCATAACCACAACAAAAGCTAAATATGCATCCTCCTAAGAGGAGTCATCCAATGAAAAATCAAGAGCACAAATAGTAAAGTGATCTTTGTTAGCATTCTTCCACCACATAGCAATTCCCTTATGATGCGAATAAGGACAATTCATAGCCAAGTGACTAATGATAAGCATCAACATCTAAAAGGGGGGCCCTCATAATCAAAAGATTGAGTCCAAAGCTTATTATCCCCAACTAGTAAAACCACATCCCCATGAAGAGGCTTGGAGATGTCAATGTCCACACAAATGCAAACAAAGGTAGAGTGCCTCAATGTAGGATGTGGAATCGTCAACCTTTAAAACGACCAATAGAGTTGTGTATAGCCTCATAACATGAAACCTCTAAAAACTATAAGAGGTTTGAAAATCTAACCCACATTGAATGCACATTTAGTAGTTCAATAAAAGAGTTAGAAAAAGGTTAACCAAAACTTATAAAAGAGAAAGTGCTCCCCCAAACCCACAATTTATCCAACACCAAAGCAATGAAAAACCCTTTTAACAAAAAAGAAGAGTTTAATCTTACTTGAGGCTAGAGGCCTCCAATCCAACACCCACTTATGAAGATCAAGAAGAGAAAGCCAAAAATTGAAGAATCTACACGTTATACCCCAACACTGGTAGAAGTTCACATTTTTTGCCACATCCTAGCCAAGTACCACCTGTGGAGATGATTTGGCACAAAGAATACAAGTTTTTCTCTCAACGGACAAACAACACTAGCACCAACCATATGAGCAAAACTCCAACCAACCCCAATAGCAAGCATCAAAGACAAAGCGCAACTCACACATCGCTCCAAAAGCAAAAGACAAGCCGACACAACAAACACTCATGATCCCAACAATAGGATAAGAAACTCTAAGCGTTGATGCAAACACGAAAACGAAGCCAAAGCCAACCAAAGGATAAATATGTTAATTGTATAATAATTTAATCCATAAATTTTAGATTAAAAAGTATAAGTCTACAAACTTAAACCAAAAAGAATCTTTAAACTTTCTATTTTAGTCGTATCTTTCAAATTGCTTATCTTGTGCTATTTTTTTCCCTTTTCATTAATAAAACATTCAAAGGTCAAAGGCTCCCTAGCTCTTACCTTCTACAAAATAAAACTACACTTTTGAAGATAGTAAAGAAATCTTTGAGAAAGGCAACAGAAAACCAAATTAAAAATAAAGACTTAAAAAATATGGAAGATTAAATTTCATTATGATAAAAACCAAAATTCGTCAATGAGAAAATGATTAATACGTACCGTCCTTATGCTTTCAACAAGGAAAAACACCTGCATGAATTTCCGCAAACTCGGATTCTATCAAAGACAGTGGGCACTATTCATAAACTTACTCATTCATCTCCAACTCTTCTCCAAAGATTCATTCACTCATTTAGTCAGTGATACTTTAACTGTCCAGTTATGTTTTTAAGTTGATTGTCTCATTATTTTCTGTCGCCCACTTTGTTTTTCATTGATATCATGTAACGTCCGGTATCATCTAGAATGAATCTGAATGCTTTGAGCCTGCTTTATTTGGAATGGATCTGGTATCTAGAGTTGCGCATCGTTTGCACGAGACTCTAAGCCAATCAACCCTGAAACAAATTGAACCAGTTCCAAGAAAGGATTTGATAGATATTGTTGTTAGAAGTCAGGCCAATAGCAAATGTCCTAAAATTATAACGCCATTCTGAGCTATGATGTTAGTCTCCGTAAGCATCAGAAAATGCAAAATGCGAAGGCCTGCAAAGAAGCACGTTTCAATTTTTTCCACCACATAGGCTGGAAAATATAAATATACACAGCAAAATGTTTGTCAGAATTCAAACTCCAATCAAATCATTTAATGTTACAGATATCAAATTGCAACTACCGTCAGCATCAATTTGACAATAACTGCTTTCACACAGCATTTAATGGCAATCAACCAAGGCACATAATACAAATCAGTGGGTTAATTGGATGGTACTGAACCTGTCTTCAGTACCATAAGTTTGAAAGAAAATTAATTCATATGAATGTGCCGACAGTCCCAGCCACTGTTGCAAGGGGTCAACAACTATGTCAAGCGGACAGAAATGTGTGCTGATGTAGCACTACCAAGAACCGTCCCTCTTATTTGGAGCTTATGGTCAAGCACAATGAACAACCAAACAGAACTTATGATACCAAATTTAACGATCTTTTCTTCTCTAAGTTGTCCTCAAACTCCCTGATTCCACAACAAATTGATGCATACACAGCATCCCTTCCTGCCATTGCTGCGCTCAATTGGCTAAGTTCGTCTACAAGTAGCTGGCTAAACCTTTTATCAAACTGTTTTTTCTCTTGCCTGCTAAGTTCATTCTCCAGAGCTTTTGAAATTGCATCCTTCTCTATATTCAACAAAGCAAGCTTATTATCCAGAGATGAAACATGTTCTGCAGACATTTTTAGCCTTTCCCATAAATTCATAGATTCTTCTGATTGGAACATATTCTCTTTGATGCCAACTACATCTCCGTGGGTGGTAAGGCCCTGCACAATTAACAGATAATAGTTGGATATGTCTTTCATACTCCAAAAGTCCAAGAGAGTGTCTACTACAACCATCAATAAAATTTGAATACAACCAACATCACACCCACTCAAAGCCTTCCAAAATTAATAATAATGATTATTATATTTCTAACAAACACAGCAAATACAATAGTCAACATTAGAGCATCAACATACCTTTTCCCCCCTCTGAATGCTCAAAGGACACACCGCATCCAAGTCAGAATGACTACTGCTATGTTCCTGCTCAACAGCTGGCGGGCAAATTTCAGAAGCAAATTTAGCTATCTCCTTAAGGCAGATCTGCAACCCTTTGAAGAGCTTGCCTGTTGCAGGATTCATTTGCATATCACTAGACACAAAAGAATTGTGATCCGGTGGCAGGCTCTTCAGTTCTTCAACAAGCCATTTAGCAAGAAGCATGACATTAGCGATTCCAGAGTACATGTTTGTTGATTTCCTCATATCGTAGAGCTTATCACAAATACTTTTCAAATCATACTCCAAGCATTCCTCACTTTGAACATTCTCATCACATTGTTTTCTCTTATTGTTGTCCCCTTCCACATTCACAAACAAATTACCATCCTCTAGCTTATCAGATTCTTTGCACTGTATTGACATAATAAAATTGATAGCTGACTTTGGATCGGAGGAATCATCTGCTGGAAGTTGACAAAATGTATTTTCAATATGTGAACATAATGCATCAACATTTATGACAGCAATTCCACCCAAGTCATTTTCCATTTTGCAAACTTTACTGCAAATCTGTCTAAAACTGCCAGTCAAAGGTATTGGCAATATTCTTGAACAACTATCAGCTGGTTGCAAAAAGGATGTAGCTATGTGACAGTCTTTTGAAACCTGCAAATATAAAAACAAGCAGGAAAAATGCAATAAACTGTTCTGTAATACCAAAATAAATATCCATGCTACATAGTTTAAATGAAATATCATATACCAATTCAATAGGAATGCCTACAAACTCAACTCTCCTCTTGGTTATCTGTTTACCTCGAGCCTTGTAAAATCTGTTTCAGACACATGTTCCTTATTCTGAACACTTCTGATTTGCTTCTCAGTACAGCTATCAGTGGTCAATACTAGAGATGCTACAGCATGATTTAATTGTTTATTGAGCATCTGGCATTGTTGGTGGAGTTCAGAATTCTCCTTTCTATAGCAATCAAACAGGTTTACAAACTTCGTAAATTTTGCCTTCAAACTTGAAAAATCATTATCTTCTGCTTCTTGTGTAGCTGATAAGTGTGCACCAATAACAGACTTTTCTTGAGGAAAAGGGGCCTGTTTAAAATTCAAATATTTGACATATCGATATCAGTAGTTTAAATTATGTTATCAAAGCCATCAGAGATTTATCATCAAAAGGATTTAGAATTTTGCCACAGCCAGCTCAGGATTCTGATCAATACACAGCAAACTTTATTTCAAGCAACTTCATTGGCAGCAATCAACTTTTCTCAAGTAAACTACATGTTAACTCACAAAGTAATCAAGGCTCTAAAAGTGGTAAGTGAAGTGGGATTGAACACGGTATTTCCAGACACATTTTTTGAATATAAATAGCTGTGTAAATAATCTTAAGATCTTGTTAAGTAAAACTCTTAACCAGTGATTTAAGCCCATTCAACTCTTTAACCACAAATGTCAACAATAAGTAAATAAAATGCTTCAGTACCATTAAGCAATACCTGAAGAAGATATGTGTGTGAATGGTGTCAAACGCTTTATCATGGAGGATGTTTTGGAAGACAATGGACAGTCAAAACCTCAATACATGAGTGGCTTTGTGCGTTGTGTTAAAAATCGCAATTCAGATATCTCTATAGAGAACTTAAAGATTGGATCAGCAAGCTCAGAATCCTGACATGAATTCAATATGGCTACAAATGAAGTTGGTATGTTGAGTGACTCCATTACTCAAGTCAATATCAACATGCAGAACCCTGCAAACTTATTTCTGGTTTGACAAGACCCATATTAATCAGGTAACAAGTTATTTCACAGAACTGATGGCACATGACTAGCTAATAGTTATTGAAGATTGTAAGCTAGTTGAGCCTACTTTAACATTCTTTTGTTGCAGAGGCAAGTAAATTATCTGCATTTGTAAACATCTATTTTTATACAGCATGTATGAAGCATTTAGTTGCCCATCCAGCCAAGATGTGGTCCGAACATTCAAAGTCAAGAAACAGTGAAAAGTCAAACATGTTACCTGTGTGGAAAGAGTATTTATACAGGATGCAATACAAAGGCAATGCATGCACAGACATAAAGGTGACACGTGTACCAAGTTGAAAAAAAATTGAGTTTTTTCTCAGGTGCATAATAAGACAATAACTAATCTGTAAGATAATGACAAAGTGTTGACATAGAGAGAAACTAAGAAATGGAAAAAATTGAAAATTACAATAATTATATTCCTCTGAACAAGTATTGTCATGTCCCTTTTTTTTTAATTAAAATAATCAATAACATTTTTTAGTTAGGCCTGACATTTTTCAATTTACGGGGCAACTTAAATAATATTAACATATTATTAAAAAAAATGATTTTAAACACGTTAAAATTAGAATTTATTTTTAAATGTTAAAAACAAAATAACAAATAAAACTTAAAAAGTATTTTTAAATACTATTTGCAGGGGAATTTAATCAAGGGACCAAACTAAAAAGAGTATAAAAAAGAGGGCACTTGTCTCATTTGGATGGGGGGTCATCTCATTTGACATTTTCACTCAGACCATTTGTGTTCAAATTCACAACCAAGGACAAAAACCCTTGGCTGTTTGGGGATCTTGGAGGACGAAAACACTATTGGACTTCATTTTCAGAATTGGGAACGAAAACCCTCATTTCCATCTAGAGCATCATCACACAAGAGTTGCATTGAAGCTGATTTTCACCAAATTCCTTTCAAGTTTTCCAGATTTGGGGCAATTGGCTTGCAATATTGGAGAATTATTGCTGGAGTGCCATTTCGATGAGTATTGTTAGTGAATTTCAGGGTTCATTCCTATTTTCCATTGCTGATTTAGTGAGCTACACTAGCACATTGTCTAGCAACAGCATTTAGAGGCAAGCGCAACTATTAGAGAGTGTTGTTATGCTGTCGTTGATGCTGATCATGGAGCCACCCTGCATATTCTAGTAATCTTTTGGATGCACCAGCAGATTTAACATCATTTACTGTTGCTACATCACAGTTTCTAACCTTTAGTTTGGAGCACCAGCATTGAGGGGCAGATCTAACATTGTTCATTGCTGAATCTTCTATTTCCAGCCACTGATCTGCATTTCCAGAGCTGTCACAGCTGTACCTTTCCAGCCGTCATCTGTATCAGCAAGGGTTCCATCTCAACCAGTCATACAAGTCTGTCTATCATCTGAATTTGCCATCAGTAGAGGAGTATGGTATGTTTGTAAGTTGGAAATTGATCATTGACATCATCTGCAATTGACATAGCTAGAAATTTTGTGTCCCTGGCATCCTAACAATGGGATTAAGTGGGAGGTTTTTCAGTGTTCAAATTATGATTCCACTGTTGTGCAAAGTGACAGAGAGGAGAGGTAAACGACAGGAAATAACTACATTACATTCAATACTGGTAAATTTTATGCGCCCCAACCTTAATCATATGCTGTTGCTATATTTGGTAATTAAAGAATTAGGCTGGCAGAAGTTTGCGCATCAAGCTATTTATGTGCTATTGGTTGAACTCTAGCACATTCATCAATGAAGAGCTGAGTTTAGCATGAAGAACTAATGGCAATAGGAGCTGGCACAGGCAAGAGGAAGGAAGATGGTAAGGGTAAAAGGAAGTTGCGGACAGAGGTTGATGACGAAGCAGAGAATATTGTTGGCAGAGGAAGATTGGACATGGAGAGGGCAGCTGGGACATTTGCTCATTATATTGTGCACAAGCTCAAGAGTCCTAGACTCAGATTTGGATGTTGAGGCGCTGGGATTTGGCAAAATAGGTAGACAAGGATGATGGAGTCGAGAATCATGCGGCCATGAGGAAGATATTGTTGAATCTAGGCCAGTCCATCAGCTAATGCAATGTCTTTGATGTCGCACAATCCCTTTTGAGTATGGCCCTGTTCTCATTGGCAATCGGAACATTCCTGCTTCATGAGGATATGGAGAGCATTCAAGAATGCGCAGAGAAGCATTTGGATTTTTATTTTGGAGAACCTTCACACAATATTCAAGAACCAAGCCAACCTCTTTAATTGCTTCAAGATGTTGGGTAACATCCTTCATGTTTGATTTTCACACTAATCTCGAGGTAGAAGAGATCAAGTGATGTGGAAAGGCCAAGCTCATGGAGGCCTGGAATAAGCTTTAGCATCCTCTCTCTTGTGATACAGCCGGCAAGAGCAAACATTTAAACATCTGTGTCTCATCTATAGTGCCAATGTAGATGGCAGCTATTAGTATTAGCAATAGGTTGTATGGGAGGTCATGGATATGCCATTAAACATGTATGGCTTTTTCTAATATATAAGGAAAACTTTTAATAGGCCTTCTGTTGAGCTACAGTTTATGTGTGGTGTTGACAGGCTAATCTGCCTTTTCTTAAGAATGGACCTGGTGAACTTCGAGTTACCAGCATCCGAGCTTCCATGATCTAATTTTGCAGCTCCAAGGTTCCTAACATAGGTATTTTCAAGAAAAAAAATCATTGTGCCCCTAGGCAGGAGAAATTTTTTCCAGCCTACAAATATTGAGGAAAATATCTGGTCTGTTGATGTCCTAGTGTAGAACGGCATGGTGTATCATATTGCTTGCAATGTACAATAAGACAACAAAAGAAAAAATGGGTGCTGACCTGAAAATATGATGACAATCCCCTTTGATCTTCTTTGCAATTTAGTGTGCCTTCACCCAACTTCTGTGAAATTTCTTCAAGATCAGAGACTACCATCTTCAATTCATCATTCAACAGAAGTTGACTTTCAAGACATTTCTACAGTTCAAAAATAGGCCAAGTTAAATACAATACAATACTAGTCAATGGATATGCACAACTGCCAATATAATTGACGGCAGCAAGAAGAGCCTAATCAAAAATATTTGTTGTAATCATGGACATCAATGTGTAATATGTTAGAGTGCCAAATAAAAATGCTAAGTGTAAGATTACTGCAAAGTGCAAACAATGAAACTACCACATTGATGCAGTATCTTTCTGATGTCACAAATAGAGTTAATAAACCAGAGACAGACAAGCAAAAGTGAGAACTCATCAAAGATTAAATGAATTCCATATACAAAAAAGTATATAGCAATAAAGTAAATAGCTAGCACAGTGGTGTGGTCAATGTTCATAACTAACATTAAAAGAAGAGCTGACAAGATCATACAAGTATAATCCAATAGAAACACCAGGAAACACCAATAGAAACCCACTTAGAAAATTCAAAAATGTAAACATATACTATTATAACTCAGAAAATCATGCATGCACCCTAGAGTGAAAAACCTTTT
>VDFB02235267.1:0-15827 GCA_007258455.2 Sequoia sempervirens | reverse complement strand
GTAAGGCCGTTATGAATGTAGTAGCCACTACTGATGACAATGGCCTCAAACATAACTAGAAGTTCTCAAAGTTATCAGAATATTATACTTACATTTTATAGAAGTTGTTGAAGGATAAGATCATAACTTTTCCAAGTCCTAAGCCTGTTAAAGAACCTTACCCTAATTGGTATGATGGGAGCACTTATTTTCAGTACCTTCAAGTTAATGGACATGATATCAAACACTGTATACAGCTGTGTCATGAGATACAGGACCCCATCAAGGATGGTACCATTCGTCTCAATGGGAATAAATAAAATGCTAACAAATCAGTGGTGAAAGCTAATAATGAACTACAAATATACATAGACCCATTTTCATCACACTCTGCTAACATGATTATCGATCTCGTTGATTATGTTACCCAACCCAAGGCCTATGTCAACATGGTCATGGTGACTTCCACTCCTCCATCTGTACCCAGTTCATCAGATATTACATTCACGTCACAAGATTTACCCTTCAACAACAAACCCTTGCCTCTCTACATTCCTGCTCATGTCGATGGTAATATTGTGACAGGAGTCTTGATAGACCCTGCAAGCCACGTGAATGTTATCACTGAGGAAACATTAGTATTAAATTCATTACAAAAAGGAAAAATATGAAGAAACAAAATATACCATTCGTACACACGATGGTATGTGTCTTAAACCTTATGGCTCGATAACTTTGTCCGTCTTGGTTGGACCTAGGGTTGTTGACACAGTTTTTGATGTTATCCCAAAATCGGATTTGTTCAGGCTGAAGCTAGGCATACCCTAGCTTGCCTCCATGAATAGAATCACCTCCATTATTCACAAATTCTTAAAATTATCCCATGAAGGCGTTGTACATGTAGTGCATGACATTGGATACTAGCCCTTGTTGTCCCGTGGTGAATATTTGTTAGATCACTTTTGGCGCTCCTCGGTCGGTCTGCTTCCTCCGAGAATGAACCTGCTTTACAAAAAATATGTAAAGTATTAAACTGGGGGTAAAGGGGAGACAAAGCTAACCCCAATCGGTCACCTCCTCTTCCCGAGAGGAGAAGGAGAAGCCCACACTAATTACTCTCCCTTCCTAGAAAGGGAAGGAGAAGTCCACGTCAACTCCCTTGCCTTCCCGCAAAGGCAAAGAGAAGGCTACCTCCTCCCGGTCTACCTCGTCCTCTCCCCCTTCTTGGGAAGAGTATTGGATGAGCTAGCCTAGCCGCTACCCACTGAGTCCGATGATTCCACCTTTGTGTAGGCCCAAGCTCAGGATCACAGACCTCCCTAATGAATATCTCAGACTGTGGTATTACTTATATGGTAGGAAGAAAGGTTCTTGAAGAGAATTCGATCTGCGGCCCCCTACTGCTCCTGCTCCTATGGCAGTGAACGGAAAGAGAACCGTTGTTGAGGCTCTCGAGTCAACTCCTCCTGTTGCTCCTCAGCCTGTTCCTATGCAATAACTGGTCCCTCCGCCAGAAACAGTCATGGTGGACATTCCCATGGTTGAGCAGGAACCTTCTGTTCCTTCACAAACTTCGGCCTCTAACTCCAAGATTCATAGAAACCGCCTTGCATATGAGCACAAGTGCCATGGAAGACTCTCTTGGCTAAGTAGGCTGCCTCACAAAGGAAGGAGGAAGAGACATCCACCCCTACTTCAGGGCCTCCTACAGCATCTTCTTCCTCCCTTCCTTCTACTTCCCTCCAATCTAGTCTTGTACTGTTCCCAGCTTCTGTTACGAGGACGAATATGCCTAACCCTAAATGGGTATAGGTTTAAATCGCTCCCTTGGTGGAGCCTCCTTTGTTGATGTTTGTTCTAGATATATAACCTTTCCCAAAGCCCATGGATATGGTTAATACCTTTGTTGTATTTGCTGCAATTTTTTCCTCCTCTTCTTTCATGCCTCTAGCCTCATCTATGGACGAAATAGGAGGTAGAGTGTGGTCCTTCCAGCAACAAAGGATGTAAGAGGAGTTTGTCTTCTCAACAAGGAGGCCTCATGTTGACTTGTTTTGTTTTGGTGATGGAACCAGTCCCAGCTTCCCCTGAGTTTTTCACCACTCCCGAATCATTCGGTGAGCCTAGTGGTGAACCTCGGACGTAGCCTATCCCGTCCACTGAAGTTAGACATGGTGCTCCTATGGGGTGCATGTTTAACTCCATGGATGAAGTCTCGGCCTTGTCAGTGATCTTTACGAAATCACCAACCTTAGCTCCACAAGAGCTCAATGAAGAATACCTTGCAGGGGCTTCTTCCTTAGCCCTTGTTGTAGGAGGGATGAATGCTCCTCCTCTTAACATCCCACCATTACAGGATCATCCTCCTTCCCCTTACGAAGATTTGGATTGGGAAGCAGATGAACTCTTGGCCGATCAATGTTAGGAGGCCCCTTTCTTGATCTTGTGTGTATGTGTGTTTTGTGATGTATTCCCCCATAGTCATGTTGTGTGTTCTTGGATGACCCTCGTCACCCCTATTGGTGCTTGGATACAGGTGTGTTTTTTGTGTCGCAAACCTTCTTCTATTTGTATCATCATTCTTCCATGTTTGTACTTGATTTTCGATAAATTGGGGACGATGCAAAGCGTTGGGAGCATTTAGGCTTCCCTTCCATGTTGATCCAATTTTTTATTTTTACTTTATCTTCCTGTGCATTCTTCTTGATCTGGTTTGGGATTGATGATCTTTCACCTTGCACCGCAATTACCTATTATTTATATAAGCTCAAACAGATCTGACCCTGCTAAACCAGATCCCCCTGTGCCCTTTATTTGTGTTTTCTCTCTCTTGCTTTATCTTTTTCTCTTTTTTGCTTGAGTTGTCCCTCTCATGTGTGACAACGCCTTTCTTTAACATTTCAATTTTTAGAAAAATCATTCGTTGCCAATGAATCTTTTCTCAAAAATCTGCACAAAATTTTCTTCAGAATCACATTCTCAACTTGGAACCCTAACGAAACGTGTTTCCTTTATCACGGGTTCGTAAAGAAAGGACTTGAAAACCTTCCTCCAAAGTAGGAACAACTTTAATCTTCCCCTTGCGTGGGATTACATCCTTCCTTTTGAATTCCTTGATGAAGTGAACATTTTTCGAAAGGATCCCTTGATGATGGATCGCTCTGGAAAAGAAACATCTGCTTTCGAGTTGTGTGTCCATTGAGTGGACCCCCCTTTTTCTTCATGGTGGGTTCTCAAGGGACCCCCTTTGAAAGTCCTTACCTCAAATGGATTCTTTCATGTCTAGCTTGAGGGTATCCTGACTAGACCTATTCCATATTCTTTCGCATCTAGCTTGGGGGCAGCCCGACTAGACCTATTCCGTTTTCTGTCGCGTCTAGCTTGCGAGCGGCCTGACTATACCTCACCTTTCAAATAGCATGTCCCTTGAGTGGACCCCCTCTTCTTTTGAAGGGTTCCTCGAAATCTCTTTGAAAAGACTTCCATATCATCGACGGTTCACGCGAATCCATATCCACTTACTCTGCCCATTTGGTCAGCTTCTTGACTGGGAGTCCGATTCCTTGGGTTTCCCTCTATGCCAGAGTTTTTGGGGGATACCTTCCTTGCAGGTCTGCGAGCCTATAAGGCACTTACTTTACAAGGCTCCCTTCATGCGAGAGATCTTAGGGGTTTCCTCCTTGCAGGTCTACAGGCTTGTAAGATGCTTTGTTTATCCAACTTCATAGTTCTAAGCAGCTATGGAGTCCTTCACTTTCCCTACACCTTTAGGTTCACCAAATCGTGGTCTGCTTCCTTGACAGTTTAAGTATACATTTCTAAACTTTACCTCTTTCTTGATCTACTTTAATGAGCACTCATGAGTATTTGTGCTCGCTAAAGTGGGGGAAAAGTGTATAGGAGTAAAATTTAAACCCCATGTACAAATCCCCTTTTTGCCTTCATCCACCTTAGAAGACTAAGTTTGAAGGCTTAATTCCACCTAATCCTACTACTTGCATCACACTTGGCACCTATTTTGAGCATCGGTGGAGGTGTTTCTATCAGAGATGCCCATGCAGCACGTAAATGTCTGCACTGCATGCTTGCATCCTTGGCAGATACCTATGGTTGAACTTGCAGAGGTGTTACACTTCCCATTGGGAGTCAATTTGTAATGCCCCCTTCGGCCGACCAACCCAAATATGGCCATTTTTCTCCATCCTTCCTTCAAATTCATTCCTTGAGCAAGCATTCCAATCCTCTAAGAATTCAAGCAGTCATTCTCACACTCTTGCACTCACTCTCAAGCTCTCAAGCAACATACAAGCTTTCCATTGTAGCCAAAGAAACACTCCATCACTTCAATAGAGAAATTTTGGGACTACACCATTGTAGCAGAGGCTCGAGTACTCTCATTTTCTTCCCCAAGAAGCCTTGAGTGCTCTTGGTGGAGGTGGTAAGCTTCCCTCTCCTCTCCTCTATCACTTGGTTGAGTTAGCACTTTACTATTTTGTAGTGTTTTGTGCTCTTTATTACATTATTCTCTTTATCTCATTCTCTTGGTTGTCCATGGAGGTGGAAACACCTAAACAAGGTCTGACTGAGGCAGGCCCCTATACACCCACCCAAAATTTTTCTCTCTTTATATGTGTAGGAGTATGTGCTTTTAAGGAGCTAACTAGTGAATAGACTCTTCTACAAAATCATCTTCGTCACCTTAGGTCTGGTATATTTACTTGATCACCTTCGCTTGTACTTTTCATATTTCATAGTGTTGTTTTTCTCTTTTAGAAGTCACTAGCTAGGCTACTAGCTTGTTTTCTGATAGTTCACACTATACTTTTGGTCCTATGGCTAGACGAATGCCAACTCACCTATGAGACACCAACACGTTGCATTGTCCTCCTAGAACTGCGCTTTTGTCCTTAGACAAAGAGCTTTCTAAGATACTATGTTGAGCTCAAAAACCAACTCGCCTAGCCCCTTCCTACATTTCGGGCCTATAGAGTGACTAAGAGGCCTCATGGTCCTCATTGCTCTCACCTTGCATTTCCTAACACTACACTTAGCTGAGGTAAGTTAGGGAAGCCTCTCGCATCTTGGCCCTCTATGACCTGGGGTCTTGCACACGGTGGTCCCCCCCTCTTACACACATAACACATAATAAAGTTGAATCGAAGCATGTATATCTCATATATATCATCATCAAAAAAGGAGAATGCCATAGTACATCATCATTAATGAAATAGGTGTGATAGGATAATACAAAAATATACATATATACTAGGCCTCAGCTAGGCCAATGAATATATACACAAAATCATTTATGCATTACAAGTCTTTGAAAAAGTAAAACATCATAAAGATCAAGTACAATATGCCATTACTCGACTAGAGGAGGAGAACTCTAAGGATCATGTTGCACATCATGATTAGAAGTCTAATAGAATGTCCACCAGACACAGCCTCTATAGTGGTACTTAACTCTCCAAACCATGGACATCGCTATGCTTTGGAAATAGAGGCCTCATATAGGTTCTGGTAATATGTCACCTTCTGTAGCAACTAATCTTACTCAACTGGTAGACTCTCATGAGATGATGCCCAATCTCTATGTCTCTCTCTATCCTAAAGCCCTCTCTCTCTTGTCGAGTTGTGTCTTGCTCTATCGTAAGTGTAACAATCTATGCCTTCGTAGCCTATTGCCACAATATCCCAGTGTCTCTTGTAGTCGTCATCTACGCTAATTGTACACCCGATCTCTAGGTTGTGGAGAAGGACCTAGAAACCGTCCCTAATCCTGTTGCATTTGATCACCTTGTCCACCCTATCCATCATCCTATTGACCCCTAGCAAGCTACTCTGAAATGATCTCGACACATTGTCTCTCTCCTCGATGACCACTAATGACTGCTCTACCCACTACAAGAACATCGACATGATTTGTAAATCTCAAAGGAATGCATTGTGCCCACCATTGATCATAACTGGGAGTAGTACCCAAATCTGCTAACCCCACTAGCCAACCCCATCTGATTGGGGCAAGAGCTCTGGATGCAACAATAGGAGCATCTTGATCAGCCTGTAGACCCCAGACATGGACCTCTCCAGTGGTCTGACAAAATCGAGCCTCATAGACATCTAGAAATCAACCTTGTCTCTCGCCAAACTGCTTGCAAACCCTATCGAGTAGATATCTATCCAAAAGATAATGCACATGAATGATCAACCATCTAGTCTATCTACAATATACCAACTGCTCTTGATCATCGGGCCATGCCTCACAATCCATATATGGTCTCCATACAAAACCTGGCATATCATCGAATACACAGTGTCAATAGGAAATTTGTCCAGGCAATGTATAATATAAAAAATATCCATAACAATAAGAATATGGATTCCTAGTAGTACAATCCAATATACCATCAAGCCGTGTAACTGATATGTGCTCCTAGGTCCATACATGAAGAAGAGAGACATCGACATAAATAGATTTCCCACCATGATATGCAACCTCATGCATATCTCTATATAGGTGGGAAAGGAGAAATGAACCCCATGTGTATCGAGTGTCATGCTCAAACATCTGCTCAATGCATATACCCCATCCCATAGGAAACTGTCAGCCTTACCTATCAAGAAAAACAAGCCCCAAAACTAAACCACAAAGAACAAGTAAAACAAGATCAGCACTGCCCACAAAATTTGATAAGTCTATCTTAATCTACCAAACCTCCAGACATCTCGCTCCAAGAATGCACTGAATAGCGTGAGTACCTTGTCAAACAGAATATGTAACAAGCTCTCTATGGATGGGCATGCAGAGGATCCTCCACACATCCTCTAGGGTAATGGTCGCCTCCCTAGTAGGTAAATAGAAAGATGAGGTCTTTGAATGCCACCTCTCCATGAGTGCAGTCATCATCGTGCTATGAGATCTAATTGTGGGCATGTAGCAAATGTGTTGCAACCTAAAAACATCTAAAATATCTTGCTCTAAAACACTAAAAACAATGATCAAATTGAATAGATCCTGTGGATGTCGCTCCCTCGACTAGAGCGGATTAAGGACCACCTACAATCATTCAACCCATGATGTTAAGGATTTTCTCTGAAATAGAAAAATGCACCTATCATGGCAAACAAATAGACTTAAAAAATATAAAACACCCAAAAGCGCAGTTTTTTTTGACAAAAGTGAGAAAAAGGTGAATGTGAGGAAATTTTTGGAAAAAGTGAAAGATAAATGCAAAGGCATAAAATTCAAAACTGCAAAAAAAATTTCAAAAGTACAAAATCATCACAAGAGCAAGCAAAACAAGGCTAAAATGTCAAAAGCATGAAAGTTAAGAAAAGGAACAAACAAAAGCGCAAATTTAGGTCAAATGCGCAAAATTAGAGCAACTGCACAAAAAAATAACAAAAGTTGTGCAACGGCATCATGAGCCTCATTTAGCTTACTTTTTGTTATTTTTGAGTTCTAGGTTGTTTGTGTGTTTTGGTGTCCAATAAGGTCATTTATGGCCATTTGGAATCATATGGATTCATTTTGGAGTTTTAATTAGGTTTTTGATTAAAAAGTGTAAAAGTTGCCAAATGTTGCTAAAAGTTGTCATGCAACTTTGGAAAGGTGTCAAAAATCAAGAAACAGGTATATGTAACTCAAGAAACTATTACAAATAGTTGGGATTGGTTGGGGAATGGATGAAAACACCCTCCAAAGTCGAAGGGAGAGTGGGACAAACTGATTTTGAAGTTTTTAGTGAATAGAAGCAAGTTTTTTTTTTTTTTGTTTCTAAGTTACAAACTCGTTCTTTCACATTGTATGGCCTAGTACAGCCTCATATCAAGGAATATAATATATGGATGGAAATATATTTTTTTCTAGTAGGGAATTTGAGGGTACTCCCCTTGGGTCTAGAGGAGTTGAGCCACCATGTGTCCTATAATGGAGGACATTGCGTCCAATAATGGAGAACCTTTGTGTTCTATAATGGAGGGCATTGCGTCCTATACTAGAGAACCTTTGTGTTCTACAATGGGGATAAGTAGACAAGTAGACCCAAAAGGGCCAAATCATAAGAGAAAGGGCAAGGGTTGGCATGATGAATCGTAGTCTCCCCATCAGGTCATGTGACCCACACTCTCTTATGGTTGAACTCTCCAAGGATGTTAGAGTACTTTGATCGAATTAATGATTGACCAGAAGTTTACTAACATTCAAATCTACTACTTATTATTGGGGTGAATGAATATGATCTGGTAACTAGTATAATGAGGGTGAATGATTCTAAATTGTGTGCTTGAGTTGGTTGTTTGCTTGCTTTAGCTACTTTCCTATGTGCTTGAGTTGGTTGCTTGCTTGCTTGAGCTACTTTTTTTCCTACTTGAGCTACTTGTCTATGTTCTTGAGCTGGTTGATTGCTTGCTTGAGCTACTTTTTCTCCTACTTGATCTACTTGCATGTGTGCTTGAGCTACTTACTTACTTGCTTGAGCTACTTGTTTTCCTACTTGAGCTACTTCCCTGTGTGCTTGAATTACTTGCCTATGTGCTTGAGCTACTTGCCTATGAGATTTAGCTACTTGTTTTCCTACTTGAGCTACTTGTATGTGTGCTTGAGTTGGTTTCTTGCTTGCTTGCTTGAGCTACTTGTTGCCTACTTGCACTACTTGTTTGCCTAGTTGAGCTACTTGCCTACTTGGTTGAGCTACTTGGTTGTCTGTTTTAATTTATGATTCATGTGGAGCTCATCATTGTGTTTACTTTATGCTTAAAAACCATGAAAATTTTAATATTGTTTGTCAAAATGTTTATGGGGTTGGAAGGCACTAACAAATTAACTTGTCTAAATCTGAATTATTATTAGTATCCAAATACAATAATAAAGAGTTTTGACTATTAAAGTGAAAAGGTGTGACTCCCTAAAATTTGTGATACAAAAGGGAGCAATACTCTTACAAATATCAATGGTGATTGCTTGAGGACAAGCAATCTTGGGCAGGGTGGACTATCATGTCCCCCGAATTGCAACACTAAAATATAAAAATAACCAAACATTGAAATACAAATAAACAAATAATATAAATATTTTGATGATAATAATAATAATAATAATAATGTTTTGATGATTATAGTTATAATATTGTTTGAATAATTATAATTATAATAATAATCTCTCTCACTCTCACTCTCTCTATATATGACTTATATAAAAATAATAAAAATTGATATAAATGTATAAAGGGCAGCGATTATATTGGAGCAACCAAAGATAATGAATAAGAAAAAAAGGGTTGCCTTAATCATTAGTGGACAAATTAAATAAGATCATTCTGACTGTTGCAGACTATACAAGGGAAAATGATATTAAAAAAAAAAGATTATGAAAACTAGCAATAAACCAAACACTTCATAAGAGTAGCAATCAAAGAATGCATTGATTAACATTTCAAGAAAAACGATTCCTTTAGGGAAACAATCAGAATTGATACCATGATTTATATTATTAAATAAAGATTGCAAAGGATGGGAAAAGGTGTGATTAAGATAATAAAAAGGTATACATTTAAATTGAAGACTTGTATCTATTGAAATACACTTTGAAAGTATATGTCCTTTACCCTTACTAAAGACATATTAAAGGAACATAAAATATAGATATATGAGGTCCAAGATAATAGGACAAGAATAAAAAAATATCAAGGAGGATTACCCAAATATGTGTGTAATAAAAGGGATAAATCAAACATACATCAGCAAAATTCTAAAGAATACAGCAGATATATATGTATATATGTATGAAAGGAAGTAAGAGAAAGAAACTAAATAAAATCAAGAATATATAAGCATCATGGGAAAGAGGAATGGGAC
Source organism: Sequoia sempervirens (assembly GCA_007258455.2). Classification (NCBI taxonomy): domain Eukaryota; kingdom Viridiplantae; phylum Streptophyta; class Pinopsida; order Cupressales; family Cupressaceae; genus Sequoia; species Sequoia sempervirens. The sequence goes on along the minus strand of VDFB02235267.1, from coordinate 5,990 downwards.
ATTATGATCAGCCAAGAAATAAAACTCAGTCTGAAATAATTATCTAGGATCATCAATGGAAGGGAAGTAAGACAAATGAAAATAAATAAAATAAAGCATATAAAAGCATATCGTGGAAGTTTGGAAATTTACATTTTGATAAGGAAAACAGAGACAACGAATTTATTGGGATATCTATCTTTCATTCTCAAATCAATTGTTATTCAAATTACATATCTGAATTCATATTAGTATATTATCCACCATCTTCAATATCTAATTCAAATAAACCCAATAGCATTAAATGTTGAAGTTATGCTTAATCAATTAATATAAATATAGTGATTCTCATCCTTTGGGTCCTTGAGACTAAAGACAAATTTAAGTAATTTAGCCAGAAGGGGGACATTACAAGTGGTATCAAAGCATAATCCTTCCATCCTGTGGAAGAAAATTAAAATAAGAAGGATCCATTGAAGCTTATATATCTAAATTTCAAAGGCTATTAGTAATGGGACACCGCCCAAGCAAAAAGGAAAGGAGCACTTTAATGGAAGGAAGAACACAAGGAACCACACCACAATAGGAAGGGAACTAAGAAGGAAGGACTTTGTCATATGATTAGCAGGGAAAATGCGAAACCATTGCACCAATCTGGATCAAAAGACCTTACGAATGTTGCAAAGAGACAACAATGAGGATTCTCTTTAGATACACACCGGAGGAACAAGATGACCCACCAGGCCAAGGAGTACTTGCCTGCAGGGTGTCACGAAGGTACAACCTTTAGGTTTAGAGGAGTTGAGACATCAAGACAATGGAGACATCTTCTGAATGCCGCCACTAAAGGGGACAGATGGCCCACTTGGGTCAGCAGTGCCTTTAGAGGCACTCCCCGAGGAGTGCGCCTTTAGGTCTAAAGACTGGGCCGGATAATGAGGTCACTCTTACAGATCATACCCAGGAGGGGGAAAGTTGATCCCACATGGGCTGAGGGGGTACTTTCCTCTAGGGTATCCAAAGGTGTTGCCTTTGGGTCTAGAGGAGTGGAGCCACCAAGACAATGAGGTCCTCTTCTAGATAGGCCACCCAAGAGGGGACAAGTTGAGCCACATGGGCCAAGGGGGTACTTTCCTTTGAGGTATCTGAGGGTACTTCCCTTGGGTCTAGAGGAGTTGAGCCACCATGCGTCCTATAATGGAAGACATTGCTCCTATAATGGAGAACCTTTGTGTTCTATAATGGAGAATTAGGTCCTTTAACGGAGGAACAGGAAATAAGCAGGGTCAAATCATGAAAGAAGGTTGGCATGATGGTGCGAGGCCCCCATCGGTCATGTGCCCCACCTCTCTTATGGATTGAACTCTCAAGGATGTTAGGTACTTTGGTCGAATTAATGATTGACCAGGAGATTACTAACATTTAAATCTACTACTTATTATTGGGGTGAATGACTATGATCTACTAACTAGTAAAATGAGGGTGAATGATTCTAAATTGTGTGTTTGAGTTGGTTGCTTTCTTTCTTTAGCTACTTGTTTGCCTGCTTGAGCTACTTGCCTATGTGCTTGAGTTGCTTGCTTCCTTGCTTGTTTTCCTACTTGAGCTAGCTTGAGCTACTTGCCTATGTGCTTGAGCTACTTGTTTTCCTACTTGAGCTACTTGCCTATGTGTTTGAGCTACTTGCCTGTGTGCTTGAGCTACTTGTTTGCCTACTTGAGCTACTTTCTTGTGTGCTTGAGATGGTTGGTTGCTTGCTTGAGCTAATTTTTGCTTGCCTGAGCTACTTGTTTTCCTAGTTAAGCTAATTATTAAAATATTTAATGTAATATTAATGGTCATATTTTTTTTAATTAGTCGTCAATTAGCTTTAGTTTGTTTTAGCAACTTCCTATTTTTTAGCTTTAGTTTTCATCAGTTTATGATTATTCTTTTAGAAACACCATCTTGTAATTTATTTATAAGGAGCCTTTGTCTCATTTTGTAAATCATCCAATCATGAATATCAATAATATTTTCATGGTATCAGAGCAGCTCGACCCTGGTTAGCCAAATAAAAAAAATCAATTTTTTTTTTGAAGTTTTTTTTATGAAAAAAATGAGGTTTTTTTTAAGGTGGTTTTTCTGACTGATTGTCAAAGGTTTCATGGTTTTTTCTTTGGCATCAATTTTTTTAAATAAAGTACATCTTCTTAGTGATAAATCATTAGATTTGTCTTGTTGAAAAAAATTATTTTTATTAAACTTGGAAAGGATAATCAGCAATTTTTTGGGGCTCTGTGCAAATTTTGCATCCTTTTTCAGTCATGGATGTTTTGAAGGCTTCTCACGCTGTTTCGTGTGAGGGTGTGGCTGTGTTGGCCTCTCGAGACAGCCTCAGCTCAAATACTCTAGTGATTTGTTAAAATCATAGGTTTTTATTCATGCCTCCCTACACGTTTCTGGTCGGTTTCTTGCACATGTTTTGGACATTTTTTGAGCCGATGACTATAGTTTTAACGACCCTTTTCTCACGATTGGATTTCAGGTGACAAGATTTTCCTACGGCGCATGATTTTTTGTATTTTTCATGGCCTCTTTGTGTCTTTTTTACGAAGCATTGGGTGTGTAGCAACTTGTGATTTTTTCTTTTTAGAGCCTAGGGTTTTTTAGATATTGTATTAAAGGAATCAATATTTTCATGGAACTATTTATTTATTTTCACTTAAAAATTAGTAAGTTTGTTTTGTGTCTTTTTTCATGAAAAAATTTTGGAGGGAGTATTTAATATTTTTTCCTGAAAAAAATCAAGAAGGTTTTTTAATATTTTTCTAAAAAAAAGAATTCTAGAGGTTTAATTTTCTTTTTCCTGAAAAATTCTAGGAGGGTTTTTTATGATATTTTTGCCTAAAAAAAATCATGGGAGGGTTTATAATTTTCTCCTAAAAAATTGAGGGTTTTCTCCTATCTAGGTTTTTGCAGTTCGGGAGGGCTCTTTGGTTTCTAGAAAGGTTTTACTATTTTTCCTTAAACAATGATGTTTTGTATACCAATCCACATCTTAGATTTTGTGCTTCTAGGCTTCGTAGAGTTACGTGGGATTCCTTTGTGGGCTTTTACCATTTTTCTCTGAAAAAATTATGTTTTGTAAACTTCAGTTTCAGGGTTTTGGGATTTTGTCCTCAAAAATTGTGGTTTCTTGTAGTCTATTTTGGAGCATCGTGCTCATCTGCAAAAGTTTGGAGGGTTTGTCGATTTTTCCTCAAAATCGTGTCAGTTGTTGTTCGGTGTCTCTGGCTACAGGGAGGGAAAGCTTTGTTATCCAACATCAGGTTGGACATTTTGTGGTGATTTTTGGTTATTTCCAAAAGTTTTGTAGTTTCTAGGAGGGTTGGTGGCAGAGTCAGTGGAAGGCTCTTGTCTTTTGTTGCAGAAGTGTTCTAAGAAGAAGAGGGTAGCCTTCTCTGCTATTTATTTGGGTAGACTTAGTTTTTTTTGTACATTGACCATTAAGGGAGGGTATTAAAATATTTAATGTAATAGTAATGGTCATCTTTGTTTTAATTAGTCATTAGTTAGCTTTAGTTCATTTTAGCAACTTCTTGTTTTTTAGCTTTAGTTTTCGTCAGTTTACGATTGTTTCTTTTAGAAACATCATCTTGTAATTTATTTATAAGGAGTCTTCATCTCCTTTTGTAAATCATCCAATCATGAATATCAATAATATTTTCACTACTTGCCTTCTTGGTTGAGCTACTTGGTTGTTTGTTTTAATTTTTGATTTATGTGGAGCTCATCACTTTGTTTACTTTATGCTTAAAAACCATGAAAAATGTTAATGTTCTCTGTCAAAATGCTCATGGGGTTGGGAGGCACTAACAAATTAACTTGTCTAAAAGAATTATTATTAGTATCCAAATCCAATAATAAAGAGTTGTGACTATTAAATTGAAAAGGTGCGACTCCCTAAAATTTGTGATACAAAAGGGAGTAATACTCTTACAAATCTCAGTGGTGATTTATTGAGGACAAGCAATCTTGGGCAAGGTGGACTGTCATGTCCCTTGAATTGCAACACTAAAATGTAAAAATAACCAAACATTGAAATACAAATAAATAAATAAAACACACACACACATATAACATAGGATAATAAAAATAATAATATTTTGATGATTAGAATTATAATATTATTTTGGGATAATTATAATTATAATAATATTAATCTCTTTATATATATATAACTGATATAAAAATAATAAACATTGATATAATTGTATAAAGGGCAGCGATTATATTGGAGCAGCCAAAGATAATGAATAAGAAAAAATGGGTGCCTTAATCATTAGCGAATAAATTAAATATCATCATTCTCACTGTTGCAGACTATACAAGGGAAAATATTATTAAAAGAAGAGATTATGAAAACTAGCAATAAACCAAACACTTCATAAGAGTAGCAATTAAAAAATGCATTGATTAACATTTCAAGAACAATGATTCCTTTAGGGCAACAATCAGAATTGATAACATGATTTATATTATTAAATAAAGGATACAAAGGATAGGAAAAGTTGTGATTAAGATAAAATAAAAAATAAAAATAAAAGTATATGTTTAAATTGAAGAGTCGTATCTATTGAAATCCACTCTTAAAGGATATGTCCTTTACCCTTACTAAAGACATATTAAAGGAACATTAAATACAGATATATGAGGGAAGATAATACGAAAATAAAAAAAAAATATCAAGGAGGATTTACCCAAATATGTGTGGAATAAAAGGGATAAATCAAACATACATCAACAAAAGTCTGAAGTATATAGCAGATATATGTGTATTTATGTATGAAAGGAATTAAGAGAAAGAAACTAAATAAAATCAAGAAAATATAAGCATCGTGGGAAAGAGGAACAAGACATTATGATCAGCCAAGCAATAAAACTCAATCTGAAATGATTATCTAGGATCATCGATGGATGGGAAGTAAAACAAAGGAAAATAAACAAAGTAAAGCATATACAAGCAGATCATGGAAGTTTGGAAGTTTACATTTTGACAAGGAAACTAGAGACAATGAATTTATTGGGATATCTATCTTTCATTCTCAAATCAATTATTATTTATATTACATATCTGAATTCAAATCAACATAGTATCTACCATCTTCAATATCTAAATCAAATATACCCATCAACATTAGACGTTGAATTTATCCTTAATCAATTAAGGTAAATATAGTGATTCTCATCCTTTGGGTCCTTGAGACTAAAGAAAAATTTAAGTTAAGCCATAAGGGGGACATTACAAGTGGTATCAGAGCATAATCCTTCCATCCTGTGGAAGAAAGTTAAAACAAGAAGAATCCATTGAATATTATATATCTAAATTTTAAAGGCTATTAGTAATGGGACACCGCCCAAGCAAAAAGGAAATGAGCACTTTAATGGAGGGAAGAAGACAAGGAACCACACCATGACTGAGAGGAACTGAGGAGGGACTTTGTCATGATTGAGGAAATGTATGGAAACCAAGGCACCAATGTAGTCAAAAGACCTTACAAGGATGTTGCAAAGGGAGACAACAATGAGGTCCTATTCTAGATATGCCACCCAAGAGGGGAAAAGATGAGCCCACTTGGGCCAAGGGGGTACTTGCCTCTAGGCTATCTGAGGGTATTTCCTTTGGGTCTAGAGGATTTGATCCATCAAGACAATGAAGTCATCTTCTAGATACACCACCTTGGAGGGGACAAGATGAGCCCACTTGGGCCAAGGGGGTACTTGCCTTTGGGGTATCCAAGGGTACTACCTTTGGGTCTAGAGGAGTTGAGCCACCAAGACAATGAGGTCCTCTTCTAGATATACCACCTAGAAGGGGGAAATTTGAGCCCACATGGGCCAACGGGTTACTTGCCTCTAGGGTATCCAAGGGTACTTCCTTTGCATCTAGAGGAGTTGAGCCACCAGGACAATGACTTCCTCTTCTAGATACACCACCCAGGAGGGGACAAGTTGAGCCACATGGGCCA
>VDFB02235263.1:0-16657 GCA_007258455.2 Sequoia sempervirens | reverse complement strand
CCAAATTCAATAATGTAGTGAGAAAGCAATAACAATATGTGTGTAACTATTAGCATAAACTTGTTTTGTTTTCTTTATTTTGACAAAGAAATGTCAATTGGAATACTATTTTAAGATTGCAATCCGAATTAATGTTTATTTCAAAATGTATGCACAAAAATTTAACATTAGTAGGAACATATATGTGTATGCACATAGACTTCGTCTATGTACATACACATACTTTTGACATACCTTCTTTTTTTTTTAGTACATTTTTTTAAAGGAAAATGCTTAAGATGATGAGTAGAAAATAGTCATAAGAATGATATGAATGATTGTTGAATTAATCTATGAATCATAAATCTGATTTCTATTTGGAGTATAAATATATATTCTATTCTTCTTTTGAAGACATATGTGAAAAAATATTTTCAATACTTGAACATAACAGTGATACCTTAGTTGCCTAGAGCACTTATGGGTAGTTGCTGCTAGAAGGTAGATAGCTATTATAGTAGAAATTTACCTTCTGAGACAAGTGCCAAAATGGATTTCAGAGAGTATATGTTTTCTTTACCAGAACCTATTGTTTGTTGTTGTTGCAACACACTTATGAAAACTTGGCCAAACAATATAGTTCATTATGTATGTATGAATGAACTCTATGATTTCACTCTCTATCATTCCTAGCATAGATCTTGCACTTTCTTTTCTAACATATAGATAGAAATTGCATGTTGATTTTTGGGCATGCACCAGATTCCACCTTGCAGATTGTTCTCTTGCTAAAATTTTCGTACAGGGTCGGGCATTCATCAATTCAGAAGAATATCGAGGAAGTGTAAGCTTCATGGTTGGGAGGTAAAGCACTTCAACCATGTTCTCGTCCACTAGTGGGGATGAGCGTTGAAGAAGAACCTTAGTTGTTCACCAGACTATTATAGTCTATGATGTAATTTAATAAAAATACATTCATGTACTTGATGGAAAAATGTACTATGTAATGATTTTGTGGCCTTAGGAGCCAAACCTGATATTGTAATTTGACTTTTGAACTGAATATAATAATCTTGACTCATTTAAATGGGCATGTGTAGCTATGATTGACTTTAGCCACTAGTCATGTCTTTTTAATTTGGAGTATATTCATGTGTCATTTACAATAATATTAATTAAGTAATAATTCTGAATGGGTTATTACAAGGAGATGAAATGGACAAATAGGCTATGTCAAGGAAATGTAATGTCTTAACACACCAAGCAAAGGAGTCCCTTCCCCATTTTCTTTATTGCCTCAATTAAAAACCAGATATGGTAAGTAACTTCTTGGAGCGGTGCTACTCCAATGCACTATCTTAAAACACGTTTTGAAATTGGACTTGCTTAGCCACTACAAACAAGGATTTTAATGACCATATTCAAGATAAACTGGTGCCATACACACGACAATTCACTAAATTAAGAGGCCTCCCAACCCTTAGAAATATCTAAGGGTTGCAACACATCACAAGGATACTAAGGGAGACATTTGTCGGCATGGGATAACCACAACTAGCCGATTAATGACTTTAGTCATAACTGATTATTTATATACCAGACCGAAATGAAAGCACTACTTGGGTCATTCCCTCTCTCAAGTTGGGAGGCAGGCTCTCTAAAGGTAACACATGTTTGAAGCATAAAATTATTTTCATCACCCAAGATTACTAATAGGTGCAAGGGGAGGTCATATAAGCGCTTCCAAGAAGAAAAGGTATACTTTTGTGTTTCTCTTCACCCAAGATCACACAAAGTGCAAGGGAATTCGATACACACAACAAGCATACACAAGCATATCAAAAACATGTTCATTTTAATCCATCATAGCCAAATGAGTTCATTTTAAGCACCAATTTGAAGCATTAGGATTGTATTGTTTAATTTTAAACCAACAAGCATAATGATGTGAGGGTTCAATTTTAACCAATTTGAACGTTCATTTTAAAGCCCAAAAAGAAAACCTAGTTTGGTCCTAAAACGTGAAATAAAGCATCATAAATGGGTTATAATTACCCCATAAGTGTCAAAACACTTGTTACAATAACCATAATTAAGAAAAACTGAAAATCAAATTTTTTGAATTTTTTCTATGTTGTAGTAAATTGCATTTTTAGAGGTCTTCAGAGCAAAATTTAGGGTTGAAACTTGTGTTGGTCCCTAAAAATGGGTTGCCAACGATGTAAACAAATTTGAATTCCAAGCACTGAGTAGAAAGTTATGACCCCAACAAGTTGGGGGAAATAATTTCCTAGTTTTTTCCCAAATCTGCAAAATCACTTAGCCTCGAAAACAAAAACCAAATGTTAGTGACATGTTAGAAATCAGATGAAATAAAAAATTTAAAGCACATGTCAAAATTTAGTTTCTATTTTGTTTTACTAGTAAATCGCGAAGCTCAAATCAATTGTGTTGCTATATCGAGGTTGTCACTGTATTGAAAATTTGAAAGCACCACTCTATAGTAAACAGTGACATCAAATGTGTCACTATATCAATTGCGTCGCTATATTAAAATTCATGTTGCGTTAAAAAATTAGCTTAGTGTTTCTATTTAAATATGTGGTGGAAAAATTTAATGTGTTGCTAAATTAATTATGTGTTGCTAAAATAAAACCCAAATGCGTCATTGTATAGCGATTCGTTATGAAATGTGTCAATGAATAATCAATAGCATCATTGAACCTAAAAACACAAGCAAAACAGAGATTTAACAAGTAATTCATCAGATTGGCTTGTTCATGCCCTCCTTCTAGTGCCAAAATGTGACTGACAACTTAGTATAAGTTGACTACACTTGATCCATAAGGATTCAAAGCATATTCAATCCACTAAACATCAGTCTCAATAAGATCATTCAATGCAAACTAAGCTAAGAATCCATTGAAACTAAACATATTAAAGTACGAAAGCTTCATAAACCTCTATTCTAATCCATTAAAACTTATCCTATTGGGGGAGTGGTGTCGCATTGATGTGGAATGGTGACCCTTTCCCAATCCGTTGGACAATGAGTTTGTTTCGATCGATTCTATTGAAGAGAATTGACAAAACCAATTGTAAGATGTGTGATAAAACGTGATGAAAGTTATTTTAACATGATTTATGCTCAGATGATCGATATGGGTAAATGCAAAGCTATTCTAAATGGATTTTAAGTTTAAAATATTAAAACCCTAAATTCAAAACATGTTAAATGGATGAACCTATGTTACCATGGAAGCCATTAATGGAAGCTAAGCTAATATGATGCAAGAAATTAACCTAAAATTCTTTTCAAAGCATAAAATGTGAGTGCAAGATGAAAGTGATTTTAATAGCATAAGTTTTCTCTTAAAAGGTGGATCCATATTCAATAGATGCAAGCTCTATTTATAGAATAGGAAAAATGAAATTGATGGCCAAGATCAAAATGATCAATCAACAGTCAGAATGGAAGGAAAATGGAGGCATTGATCATGGATTCCCATCAAGGGTTGAGGATGCAAGATGATATTTAATTGAGGGTTCACATTCATCCAAATAAACACACAAGTTTCAAAACTTGCACAAGAAGTCTTGTTGAAAGTTTGTTTGAAAAAGGAATATTCCCTTTTTCAAATGAGTGAAGAAAGAGAATATAAAATATTCTCATGGGTGAGGGAAATTAGATATTTAGTTAATTAAAACCAAATTGAGTTGTGCAAAGAAATATTTCATGGGAATATTCCCTTTTGGAGGAATGTGCAAAGGAGGAATATTCCCTTGCAAGTGGGGGGAATTAGATTTAATTAGTAATTTGATAATTAAATAAGGTTTTAATTATGCAAATTAGGGAAATTATATGATATTCATTAAATAAAATTATTTAATGAAAAGGGGGACGTGATATGATATTCAATTAAATAAGAGGTCTTTAGGGATTAAATTAAATAATTTGATTTATTCAATTTAACAAGATGAAATGTTAACATGAAAGGGGATGAATTAACCTAATTAGATTAATTAGGTTAATAGATGGAAATGACATAATTAATTAAATAGCTAGGCTAATTTAATCAATTAAGCAAAAAGAGGATGGGTTTTAGGACGAAGTATACCTGATTCAAGTGCATGATATCATTCAGGACATTTTTAAGTGTCTACAATATATATGTATATATGAGTATATACATAAGGTATTATTTATAAAATTATAATATGGATATATGCATTTGAGATATCGAATAATGAATACTTGTGAAGTTGATGGATATATATATATATATTATATATATATACATTATATATTATATATATATTATATATATATATATTATATATATATATATATATTATATATATACATATATATTATTATAAAGTGCTATGCTTGCATAAAGTGTTGTTTGCAAACAAAGCGCTACTATTTTTAATACAACAAAGCACATACTACATGTAATATTTAGTGTACAACATATATGATTATTAATGAACAGTATAAATGATTAATGATATAGCAATAAATATGCACCTTATGCAACGCTATAGTAATTAAATATGAGTCAACAAACCTACTAATGCAATGCATGGTATATGAAGACTCAACCAAAAGTTTAATACAATATTTGAATGGCATTTAGTCACTAACTTAGTCTAAACATAGCAACACCAAAATGCATGATGGAAAGAAATAGGTGGCACCAAAATATGAAACTGTATTATGATTAAAGGTCTAAATTACTAAGTATTATCCAGTGATAGAAGACCAAGTAAAAGGAAGAATAAGTAATGTTTAAGCTGGAAGAATTGGAGTCGACCTATTTGTCTTTCACCTTGCATTTTCGAGATGAATTCTTGTTGTCTTTATTTTAGTTTATTTGATATTATATTTTGATGAGTATTGTTTTAAAATGCTACCACCAATTGGGTAGATTGTTGTGTTGAATACAGTTGAGAAGTGTCAATAAACATAGCTTGAGTATAGGCAGATAAGTCTCATAATTTTGTATAAATAGGGGTGAATATCACTTCATTGGGATGCATTATATAATTGCATTTTGTTGATTTTAGTCTAAGATATTCTTGAGTGAGCGGAGAGTTATTTGAAAGGAGAGTTTAGTGATATTTTGTGAGTATTTTTCTGTGTGGATTGGGAGAATTACTAAGGAGTCTTGAAGTGGATTGAGCTTTCAAGTTAGTTTATTTCCTTTGGTATTAGCATAACTTAAATAGGCATGTTATTATTCCCTCTTATACTTTATATGTTTTTGAAAAGATTGAGTGTTATTGTTGTCTTGTACAAAAAATGCATTGATTTGTTAGAAGAAAAGAAAAGAATTACTATTGATCTAGTTGTTGAGGATTTTCTTTGAGTGATTGAACGTACTCCATAAAAAGGAGTGAATGATTATAAAAAATTATCACTATGATAGATGGATTCTATATATATCTTACTAAGTTGTTAATTATGTATTGCATGTTATGGAATAAGTATTTATGATAGTATTAAATACTATATCAAAAATAGATCTCATATAGGCAATGCTTAGCTAGAAGTAGGGAAGTATAGAAATGTCTCGATAAATGTTTCATAAAGTACATGTAGGAGGTTACTTGTAATTGATAACATATTATGCTAAGGAAAACGCTAGAGGTTAATGAGGTTAACAAACAAGAACAACAATGTTGGTATGAAGACTTATTGTCATGGATAGAAAGAGACAACATGCAAACCAAATTGTTAGTCTATACTTGAATGATTACTTGATCATTACTTTAGTTGATTATTGATTAAAACCCTTAGGTTGAGAATAACTTACATGATCGGTCTGACCATTGATTGCTAATTTTATCCTGGGATTAGGATAAACTAAGGATGAGATTATCCAATGTGATTAAGTTGATCACTTGAATTTGTGAAATTACTATTTGATTGGAGCCATAGGTGGGAATACCCTATTGAGTTGGATTGTTACTTGATTGGTTATTTTACACTCTTAATGTGAAGTCTTTTATTGATGAAATTCTACTTTTTGGATAGTCTTTTATTGATGTGAATATACTCTTGAATAGAGTCTTTTATCATTGAGACTATACTTTGAATGAGTCATTTATTGATAAGATTATATTGAGTGAATTCCTTTCTTGTTGAAGGTTGTACTTTCAAATTGAGGTTATTTATTGGTATTTTTGAATGGTGTCATTTAAAGTTGAGATAAACCATTGATTTGGAACATTTATAGTTTGGATCGTACCTTTGGTACTAGATTCATTCAATGATGTGACGTTATGATATTTCGTCTTGTTACTTGATAAGAGTTACTTGAGTTACTTAGTAGGAATGTTATAATCGTAGGTTGTTGACGAGGGAGCAAACCTGAGACACATAATAACACTCACAAAATAGAGAATAATATTTTATTCAAAAATATGGAACTCTTACATGCAGAGGATCTCAAATCCTCGAGCTCTATGATACATGCAAGCTACAGAAGTTTCAGAAAAAATTACAGAATTACAGAAAATCCCCTTTTCGCAGCATGCAAACTCTTTCCCCAAAAAACTATCCAAATAGTAGAAACTGGAACTTGAATAACTTTCAAACCATGAATGATCTTGACCTGATTCTTTCACCAAAGTGTCTATTTTTCCGTCCTGAACCTTCCCATAAATTTCTGTCTTCCTATGCTTTCAAATTCACACCTGCTAAAAATAACAGTTGAGCAGAAAAAACATAAAAGCAGTTCTGAAAGTTGGAAACTCTTATTCGACAAAAAGGGTATCCAAAAATACAAAAAACATCTACAAAAAGAAAACAACAGGAACATAAATGGAAAACATATTTTTGGGTGATGCAAGATTGCCCTCACACTACTGGATGCTCCTGCATCAGTTGTTCCTAGGGTTAAAGATTACGTTAAGAAGGAAATTACCTACGTGTAGGTTATTGTAAAAGAAATAGGTTGTTCCTAGGGTTAAAGATTACTTTAAGAAGGGAATTGTCTATGCATAGTACATGAATGATCATTAACCAAATTGAACTAGATAGTGGGTGAAGAGATGAATTTTTATATGAAAATTTGGTCAAAGTAGTGTAAGTAGCCATTGTTTACACTGTCAAGGTTCACTGTGTCTAGTATAGACATTCTAGTTTAGGATTTTCATACTTGTAGGCGTAGCTACCGTATGACTAAGTTCTGGATTGTAGGGCACAACACTAATCTCAATAAGGCTATTTGTTATGGGGTTTTACCAACCAATCTCTTTGTTGAAGGGTATGGCCATCTTGCCATATGTAGCAGATGTGTAAGGGACTGCATTTGAGTTCGTGGTTGGCAAAAAAGCGCTTGAGTGATGCTTCTCCTCATCAATTGGCGGTCGAGATTTGTAGGGGATTTCTTGGACCATTTGTGACTAGTGCTAATGAAGCTCAAAGAGCTATGTATGTATTCTTATATCCATTTATGTGGAAGCTGTAACACAAGATATGTTATCATCTTGAGATTTAAAATGTATGGAAGAATTGTAATATTCAATTATAATGTATAAACGGAAAGTTTGGAATGTGTTATTTCAAATGTGCATTAAGTCTTTGAAATAGAAGAAATTTTTTACTGCTATATGATGGCATCGTGAATTATTCACTTGTGGTTAAAACATTGGTAATTCTTTTGAGTAGAGCAGTTGGGTTGTTACATGTATATTGTTAATATGATCTATGTTGGACATTGGAAGTTTATGATTATGAATATTTATGGAGTTGGTTAAGTTTTGGTAACTTGGATCTCTTGTTTGACAATATGTGTATCCTATTGTTTGGTGGCTTTGTCCCTTTACCTTGTGGTCATGTGCCATGAGAAGGTGTTCTTGTTGGATGGGTACTTTTGACATCTTGGTCACATGGAGAAACACCCTCTTTGGACTACAAAATGGATTGTTTATGTTGGCTTCATGGTTTTAGCCCTTGGTTACATGAAAGCATTGTATGATAAGCCACTGACCTCTTTGTGAGTTATGGAGATGATATGTTCCATATGTTATAATCTCTTAGAAAATTTGATTTTCCCATTGGGTTGCATTTTCCTCTTGTTTTTAGTTGTGGGTTTGTAGATCTATGCTTATTCCAATGTTTAGATGTCATGTTTGATGTGAAATCTATATGTTTAAGTGGATTTTAGATTTACAAAAGGGTTTTGTAGGTTTTACATGTTAACAAAAATCTATGGAATGTAGATATATGATAATACTGTATTCAGGGTGTTATAGATGAATACAACTACAGTTTGCATGGCTTCTTGGAGGGTTCTTATTGATATATGGTTACTCTTATATGGGTTTGTTTGAAAAATAAGATCTAGAATTGATCCTGGTATTTGAGTCTTGGAAATCTGCATGCTATACCTACTTATCTCTATTTTGCATGTTACTTTCAATTATTTGAGATTGAAGCATTGGTTATATATTTTTCCTTTGAGATGTTACATATGTGAAAATAAGGTAAAATTGTCTGATGTGAATTTTATTTGGCTAGCATTTCTACCACTCTTAGTATGTATGATGGACACCCACTTGATTATTGCCAAAATTTGGAAGAGATTCGAAAAATTCATGAGAACTAAAAATTAAGAATGAGCAAAGTTATTGTTCCTAGGAACAAGCTTCTAGCCCAAACTGTCAAGCTTTTCATAATATTTAGAGAAAATTATTCCCATTAGAAATAACTCATGACTTAGAAGACTTCTAAAGAACATGCCAAAGCTAATGCAGATGGAAGAAAAGGAGTTTTTCAATAACTCCAATTGCACATGTTTATTAAATTTTTTACACTTGTTAAGTCACTTATTATGTTTTAATGTGATCTTTTTGTAAAAGCAAGTTTTGTATCACATAATTATCAAATATTAGATAATAAGTCTTCTTCGTGCCAAAGTTAAGAGATTTCTAACTTAATAAAATTATCTTTGTTTCTCTCAAATGCTGTAAAAGATAGTTACTTGGGTAGTTATATGTTTTTTATGAGTTACTTATTAGGTAAAGCCTATATATTGAAGGCTTAAATGTTATTGTGAAGGGACCTTTTTGATATTTTCACAAGTTTACATAAGGGGCTTTTTAGAATTGTGGAACTCTACAAAATAATAAAAAGCATTCTTGAAGGTACATTCATGGGGTTTTCTATGTGTTATCATTAATCTTTTCATATGTTAAGTTGGTGATAACCTTTGTGATCCTAAATCTTATTTGTGTTAATGCGAATGGTCAATCTTCCATGAATCACATTTTGAAACATGTTCATTTCTTGGTATCTCAATTTAAATGTGTTTCCATTTTGAAAATCTAAAATCATTATGGAGCTCATATGTGTAGTCTATGATCTTGGTAATGAACTCGTTTAAGTTTTTTTTGATTTCCACTTAAAAATTCAAAGTACAAGGGAGTTTCCCCTCTCAAACACAATTCACAAGCAATCTCTCCATTACTCTTTTGTATATTGAAATGATTGTGCAAGATGATCCCATACTTCTTTTCCTTTGAAGTGGTTGTAACTCTTGGGAGGAGAGTTTCATCAAGACCCTACACAACGAACAACAATGAACAACAATTCTTTCTGATCTGTTTTTCAATTTTCCCACAGTATATCTCTCTCCTTTTGTGTGAGCATTGCTAATGCTGTTGCATCCTCCAGTTTTGAATACCCATTCTGCACAAGATCCCATAGCTCTTGTGATCCAAACAAAATCTTCATTTGAAAGCACCAAAAATCAGAATTTTTCCATTAAAATTGGGAATTTGTAACTACATACTATTAGCATTTGTTGTCATTTTAAACCTGCTCTAATATCAGATGTTAAAAAAATAAAAGAAAACAAATGCTAAAAATTACAATAAACAATTAATAGTTAAATAAACCGGGACTGTGAAAATCACACCAGAAACAGAGAATTGTAATTTTTTTATTGTCCAAATTGTCTAAATATAGACCTTATTTAGACGGTATGTTGGATGAACACTTACAACGAACTAATAGTTTCAAACAGATTTTTAATTTTATTTTAACAGAGATTTTCAATAACATCTTAAGTAGCTTGTGTTAGCTTAACAATAAACTCAGAACTAAGATTTGCCAATGCCATTTCTAGTTTGAGATGTTTTCGCCCTGCATGGTGGTTTGCATGTTTTGGAAGTTATAATAGTCCTTCCTTAATAATTTGATTTTGGTCCCATCACTATACCTGTAAGCTCCTTCATTCATGTTCTATTCATGTTTGTGGATGAGAGTTTTCATTTCATTAAGCTTGGCATTGGTTGTACAAGCTATGTGCTCTTCTATCATACTCCTTATTGACATCCATGCTCTCTTGCAGAAAAGATAAATGAAATGTTTAAAATTATAAAATATACAAAACAGAACAGAAAATAAACACCCTAGATAGGTCTTGTAGACACATAATGGTGCAAATCTGATTTGGATATTTTGTTTGTGCATGCAGACTGAATTTGGTGCACGCAAGGTTCTGATCAGAGGTCTGCAGAGGACTTCGTGCATGTATTTAGAATTAAGTTTCTTCTAAACAAATCTGTTCTGAAAAAAAATTTGCTTGTGCATGCAAACTGAATTTCATGCATTTAAGGATGAATCAAAATAACAATCCATACATGCTCTGTAAATAGCCAACAGGTATCCAAAGTAGTTGGCTCTGAAAGACTGAAATGAGCAATAAAAGAATAAAATTTAATAATTTAGGTGACAGATGCACATCCCACTCTGAAAGAGATTTATTTGGCAACCATAAAAGCTGCAGGAAAATGGTTTACTCAATATCATACATCTTGAATACTGCACAGACTGCAGCATTCTTCTTTCTTTAACCAAACCACCTTCAGTATTCGAATATTTTCTATTTTTAAAGTTCAAGCAAATCCAAACCAGATAAATATAGCTAGAATCTTTAACTGAACTTTATATTCTACAGGAGAAAAAGCCTTTTTTCCTCAATCTCTTTGATAATAATAAGCTATCCTTTACACAAAATATAAAATTGCCTATAAGTAGGTGATCAACAATCAACAATATTCAGACTAATTATGCAGATCTTGAACAAGGAGATACAGTCTTCTAAAATATATATTGACATTTACAAAAACACATTTCTGGGTATCACATCTGACATCCTCAACATTCCTACGAAATTGAAAACATAACCAAGTGATCCACACGACGAGTTTAGGATCCCATCAAACTGCTCACATTGGAACCAAGTGACACGAACCAAAGACATATACAGCATGAACTTCCCTAGCTTCCATACACTATTTAACTATCAATATCCTACCATACAGTTACACACACTATTTAACTATCAATATCCTACCGTGCAAAGACATATAGCAGTAACACTTGCACCGTACACGTTAAAAATTTGTTGTGTAAACCAGGCACGGTATAGTTCCCATACTTTGTGCTCTTAACAGTTCAAATTTGATCTCACTAAGCAAGAGTTCAAATTTATAGGTCTCTAAAGAAACATAATAAGTAAGCAACTACTCTGCAAATTGCTCCAACTTTGCCATTAAAGTATGCTCCAGACCTACAAGTGCTTTGTTTCCTCCCTTAAGGCGCGGCACACGAGTCTGTGCGCCAGCCAATTTTCTGTGACTGTTTCCAAATCCATTGCCCTGTAAATAACGAGGAGAATATTCAAGGGCATCAAAAGCATCAATATGTTCAAGACGATGCGGATTTCCATGCTGGCCAACCCGATCTCCAATCTTTAAAGGCTTGGCAATGGCAGTTTCAGCGCGAGGTGGCCTAGGTCTTGCACGTCGAGCCTTTATTTTTGGAAAGTTGAGCCTTTTAATTTCGGGAGCCATCCTCTTGTGAAACTCAGGATCCTTATCTTGAGCCAGACTTTGCCAAGGAATAATCCACTGCTGTGTAGTAAAATTAGGGCCGGGAGGACCGATGTAGTCACCACCTGCTGGACCTACAATCCTAGGTATACCAGGAGCAATTGACTGAAAAAGCCTGTACATTTTTGCAGAACTCTTAAGATGTTGAGAATTATTCCTTGATTCTTTTGGTCTAGTCGGAAATTACTTGATTTGGAGTACCTTTGGCTTTATTGATATTTTCTTGCAAAATAAGAGTTGTCAACCTTGATTTTTAGTATTTTATAAACTGTCTGCTTAAAGGTTGCTTCTACCTTCAAATTTGAGCGCCTGCAACTAATCTTGCAAATGCGATGAAGGTCACTGCCAATTCAAGATTTTTCAACTTTCAAACACGGATTTCACTGCCGAGTTTGAGTATCTGAGTCTTTCCTTATCTGAATTCTGCTCTTTGCTGTCAAATTCTATCTGATACTTTCCTTCTCTGAAATTAGTTCTTCACCACAATTTCGAATACCCGAGTACTCCCCTTCTGAATGCTGTTTTTCACTGTCAAAATCTGTGTATTTGGGCTTTTTCTTCTCGCTCTGTGATTTTTTACTGTCAAATTTTGAGTATCCAAACTTTTCCTTCTCTAAATATTGTTCACCACCACTGTCAAATCAGTCCTGCAGCAGATTTTAATTTCAATAATGAGATTCATGATTCAACTAGAACATATTTTCCTCAATAATTTTGAGATCGCCCATTAAAAATCTAATTTCTTACTAAAATCTACATTAGACTGCTCGAAACAAGGATCTTTTTCTACTCACTATCTCCTGAACTTTGTTCTACTACCATAAAAACTTAAGATCTAAAAAACATTTACTTCGTTGCTTCAAATTTAAAAACTCTTCTACATAAAAGCATCCTTACTTTCTCATAAATGTCATTTACACTCATTTAGCTCTAAAAGAACATCAGAAAAACTATAATTTTCTAAGTCTTCTCCTTTCATGAAATACAATATATCCCTTTTAAAGGGTTTTCCTTGAGATTTTGCTGCCTAACATCAGTCAAACATAAAATTCTAGAGATCTGTCACCATTAAATCAGTTCTGCAAGAGGGTTTTTAGGCTTTTGCTTCATGTCGTGGAATCTATCGTTTCTTCTGAGCTAATGACACTTTCTATCATTAAAATTTTGGCCTCTGCTCTTTAACAATCTACTGTACTGTGCCATTCACTACTGAACTAGACCACGCTCACACCAAAAACTCTTCTACCAGTTTGACACTATTTACTTAACTTTTATGCCTTTAAATACACAATTTTAATCTCTTAAAAATAAACGTTCTTACTATGATTTGATAACAAACAAGCCTCTCCTCTAAAACCAGCTGATGCTATGAATTGAACAGCAGAAAGAAAAAAGGAAAAATACAGTTATAAAATAGATCATACGCAACACTGCTCAAAACCTCTCAATAGTCATGGAAGAAATTCATTCAATAAATTATTTTTAGACACACAATAATCTGCTCTGTTTTGAAATAGAGTTTTTTTGTTATTGCAGCTTCAGCAAATGAAATACAAAGAGAGTAATATATAAAAGAGTTCGATCAACACTAAAAATAGAGCATGAATACCCAAAAAATAGGGCATACAAAGCATGCTTTTATTGGCAGTAAAACAAAAACTAAATCAAATCTTCAAGACTGAGCATGCAACGCATGCTTTATTCAAAGAGGGAATAAACTACTTTTAAAACAAATAAAACAGCTTTAAAGCAAAAGGAACTCCGCTGGAAGATCATGCTGGAAGATCACGTGCAGCATCAATTATCTTCACTTACTTTCTGAACCACTCTAACTAGAATTCAAAACTATTTTTTTATTAAAAAATTAAACAATACACCTACATCAATACTGATTTTACAATCATTTACCTTAAGAATTTAAAAAGAAAACATCCAATCTTTTTAATATAAATCACTTAACTCTGTTTCGATCATTTTTCCCTGAAGACTTTACACAGTTTGTGATATTTTCCAACTCCAATGACATAATTTAGAAGTTCCGTTAAAAGATTCCAAGATTTATTCTCGATACTTCTTTTTTACACTCCTTTATTCCAGAAGAATAAAATTAAAATGCAAGATTTATCTTATTGTTCTTGAAAAATTAATACTTACCTGTATTAAACTGCTTTTCATGAAAATTTTATATGTCTAAAGATCTTTTGAAATTCTAGATATTTGCAACCATCAAATAATCCTGTAGTAGGTTTTGGTTCAGTTTTCTTTGTAACTGATTTTTCTTTTTTTTTCGGACAATTTTAGGCTTTGTTTTTTAACAAGCGTTTTCCTTGTTCAATTTTGCAGTAGACTGCCATCAACAAAGCCATACTACTATTTGTCAAAATTCTAATTTTCTAAGTGAGATTTTGAAGCACTTATAAAAATCGACGTCTTACTTCTTCAATAGGCTTACCGCTTTGAACACAATATTTCATAGCTTTCGAACAAAATTAAACGTCTCTTTAAGCCCCCCTTCCCCAGTCATTTAAGGCAACAACTAAAAATAAAACCACTAAATGATTTAAACACCTCTTTATTGCCAAAAGCACAGATTGCCTTATTTCTTAATTGTTTTCCCTCAAAAACGACTTTCTAAATTTTTGTAAATGAAAATTTGTTTTTGAAATAGGTTCCTCTCAAAATCTTTACACAGTTTCATGTATTTTCCTACCTCTCAACATAAAAATTCAAAGATCTTTAATATAATATTCTTAATTCCTTGAAAACGGCTCTAAGTACAAAATTTATAAGGTTTTTGCATCAGCAAGAAACTTACCTCTCTTTTTTTCAGTGATTTTTCTCAAAGGTTCTACACAATTTCCTGATGTTTTGCACCTATAAACACAACACTTCAAAGATATTTTTCAAAAACACTCCCATAAAATTTTAGTCAAATTTTCTTGGACAAATACACATTTTAAACAGTTTTTAGCTCTACATTTTTCACCATTTATTTGTGTCAATAAACAACAAACCTCTTCTACACAATTTACAGCTATATCCTCTATTTTTGAAGCTCGAAACATATGATTCAAAGCTATTTGAAATAAAGAAATTTCTTACTACCACAATAATCGTCTTAAACAAAAAATTCTGAGCACTCATAAAAACATCCCTTTCTTCTTTAATATGCCTTTCACCCTTATTTACTCCCAAAATAAAAGCAAAAATAGAACAAGTCACTCAAAGATCTTTCAAAAAGGCACTCTTACTCCTCAATTACTATTTTAAGCACAAAATTTCAAAGTTCTTTTAAGAAACAAACTCCTTTCAGATACAGTCTTTTACAATAATTTACTTCAAAAATGAAAACAAAGTCTGAACACAAAATTTAGTCTTCGTCACTTCTCCAATTACCGCTACAAACACAAATTTCCTGAACTCTTTTACAAAATAATTCCTTACATTTAAAAGGCATGCAATATTATTTTGGAAAAGCGTTCTTGCTTCCTCAATTACTGCTTTCAACACACAATTTCTAAGTTCCAAATATCCTATTTCACGCTCTTTTACTTCAAAAATAAAAATAAAAATCTAGAGTTTATTTCTGTTTTTATTCTCATTTCGTCCATTATCTCTCTAAACGCAAAATTTCTAATCTCTTTTAGAGAAAATCATTCTTACACACTCATTTACTTCAAAGCTAAAACTCAAAATAGAATTTGAACACAAGAATTCAAAGATCTCTTAACAAAGTTCTTACTTCCCCTATTACCTCTTTCAACACACAATTTTTAACCTCTCCTGGATATTGTTATATCCCTCTTTCTCGGATCTAAAATAAAAACAAAATCTAAAGGCAAGACTCAAAGATAAAATGTTCTTATTTCCACAATTCTATATTCTACAGATAATTTCTGACCTCTTTTACAAAACGGACACCTTTGATTCTCAAATACGACTGACTATTCAAACTCATTCACTGCACAAATTTAAAAAACAAAGATTTATAAATCTTTATCTGGCCAATAATACAGACCGCTTACCTCTTTTAAACCGCTTTTCCTCAAAACCTCTGCTGCATCAATCCCTTTTATGCCAAACGTCGTTCAAGAATACTATTCTATAGACGTCAAGCACACTCAGAAAGCATTTAATGACTTTTCAAGACTTCTTTTTTCCAGAACTGGAAAGAAGAAAGCTCCCGAAACATTTTGAGGATAAGATAGATTTTTTTGCTGACATAGTGGGCTGAACAGTGTAAAAGCAATAATTTAAGGTCGTGAAAACTCTAGAAGCCGCTATGAAGATCGCCGAACGTTCTGGTTAATGTCGGCAATGAATGTGAGCAATACCAGAATATTTGCGGATATCCGCGGAGCTGAAACGTTTTCCGTCCCAACTTGTCACTTTATTTTTAAGTTTGAAAGTTGTGCACTAAATATTGGGTTAAGGGTAGTTTTATTTATTTATTTACTTTTGACCGGGTCTTAATTATACAGTTCTTTATAATTCCTGACCCATGAGTTGTGCTTTACTCACGTAGTAGTTAAAGTAGAGGATTCAAACCCGCATCCGGTATTACACAAATTAATCGGCAGTAATTCATCAGCGGTAATTCATTATCATTGTTATGACATAGGTCATCTTATATATGATTCACCAACAGTACTTATTGCTGTGGTCATGCTTAAATTTGATGTCAGTATGACTGTTCTTAGAGATTTTTTGTCAGAGAACACAATTAAAATTTTAGGGAAGATTGTATTCTATGAAAGGAGATATTTTG
>VDFB02235259.1:0-10798 GCA_007258455.2 Sequoia sempervirens | reverse complement strand
ATGACACAGGTTGGCGGAAGTACAATTTAAAGGAGACAATAAAAGCATTGTAGAGGTGTTTTTATTCCTGATATTGAAGGGCAGACTATTGTTTATGATATCTTCACTCTTGTAATCTTGTGAAATGCATGAATTTTTATGCAGAGATGTAGGTTGTATCACCAACCTCAGTATTGGATATCTGCTACTCACAGACCTGAATCCAAGCTACTAGATTCAGAGAAATTTTGAAGTTTAAATCCGTGTTTTTAATGTAGAAGGGTCTCATTAAGGTGGGTTTATTCTTTATGAATTTTATCCGTTGAGGATTCACCTTGGCATCATTTGGCTCATTAGGTTTTAATTTTCCCATGATGGAAAAACTGAGGTACACTGCGTGGAAACTTGCAATTTAAACATATAAATGTTGATTCATGACAGGTTCACCAAGCAATCCACCTTTATTAGATTGGGGAACACGGTTGAGAATAGACTTGGATGCAGCTACAGGTCTAGAATACCTTCATGAGCAAGCAGGTCGTTCCTCTAGTGATACACCGTGATTTGAAGGCCAGCAACATCCTGCTTGATGAAAATTTCAAGGCTAAAGTGTCTGATTTTGGGTTGGCAAAGCTTGGTTCGGACAAACTTAATAGGAACAGCAGGATATGTCGCCCCTGAGTAAGTTTATTGATGGCTTTTAAGTGATTGAAGGACGATGATGAACATTCTGGCATAGGAGTCTAATAGGCTGGCAGAAGTACAATTTAAATAAGACAACAAAAAAAAATTGTAAAGATATTCCTATTCATGATATTGAAGGGCAGACTATTGTTTAACATGACACCTTCACACTCGTAATTTTGTGATGTGCATCACCAACCTCAGTATTGGGTATGTGCTACTCACAGACCTAAATTCAAGCTATTAGAGCAACCATGGTCTCCTACAGGACAACAAGAACAAATGGCAGAACAAGAGATTAACATAGCTACTTGTTCTTGTTACAATAGTCTCTAAGGGACATGTTATAGAACAACCATCATTAAGGAAGACACTCACAAATAACAACAGAAGATTGATTTTAAACATGGTGGTGGTAATAAATACAGTTCAGTAAATGTTAATAAATAAATTTGATATTAGGTTGAAGAGCAGAAAAGATCAAGGAAAGTATAATAGATTAATTGAATGCTATTTTCTTAGAATACACAGGAGGATGTGTCTCTCCAATAACTTACAAATAAAAAATATACAAATTAGAAAATTAGTAAAATTAAGAAAACAATTGATGGATTTAAGGTGAAGAATTATTAATTAAAGTGAAGCATTAAACTATCTTCAAGATCAAATTGGAAATAGTCCAATATTATTCATTGAATTTGGGATACAAGAGCAGTTGTATAATATTTAAGACTTGGTTTTCATGCAGATGGTCTATCATTGTAGTTAATGATATAAAGAACTATTGGAACACAAAACTGAAAAAGAAGAATAATATAATTAAAGCTAAATAAATCAAGATTTACAGTTTCAAGGATATAGCATCTTTTTAATTTTTATTTTTTTCAATATATCAGTAATACATTTTCATTCAATCAAAATAGACAATCCATTATTTTGTATAATAAGAAGAATGTGTAAGAATAATTACCTGGAAGAAGAATTCTGCCCCATTAGTCACTGTTTCCTTTGCTCTGCCTCTTCCTCTGTTACCACAGTTCAAAATACTAAGAAACCAAAAAAAAAAACAGAACAAACAAACAAACAGAATAAATAAATAAAAAAAGAACAAATCATCAAACAGAACAAATTAAAGAAAAACACAGAAAAAAGGAAACAAGACAGAACAAATCACAGATCAATAACATGAAAACAGACCAGCGTGCACGCTGTACCAAAAGACTGATAAATTTGAAAGAAAACAAAATAAAATTAGAACGAAAGAAAGAACAAGAAAACCAGTGATAAGAGGAAAAACATTAAAAAACAGAACACTCTAAATGAATTTCAACGAGATGTACAAAACAAATTTATGTGTGTCTCCTTCCATTGTTGTCAAAAGATGAAGCACTGATCTTGGTGCCCTCCAAATGATCCAAAGTATACCATTGTAAGGAAGCAATCCAGCTTCCAACTATGCATCCTTCACAGCAGAACTCCACCGAAAAAGCTTGTTTGGTTTGAAGGCATTCATGTTCTCCACCCATTCATACGACTCATTTACAAACTTCTCATCCCAATCCATCTTCCGAATATAGTCAAGGCTTGCCCTGCTGTAGAAGCCACCCAGAACTCTTGCCCTTATCAGCTGCACTCCATCTTCTGAGACAAATCCCTGAGCAACATAACAACTATAATCTTCATAGAAGCCTTTCCCTAAAAGCTTGAAAAAGCCTTTATTGTCTTCAACATCCGGATTTCCATAGGGAGAGTCTCCCCTTTCCAATACCAAAACAGAATAGTTCTGTGACAGTGCCGCAGCCAGAGGACACCCTGCTGTACCTCCTCCAACTACAATGTAATCATACGTTCTTTCAGATTGTCCTCACAAAATTTCTTCGCTTCAAAGGAGCTCTCCAGCGCTCTAAATCCCAACGGCTATGCTTTTTCTTACCCTCATTCAACGGATTCATATGCTTTTTTCTTACCCTCATATGCTTTTTCCCGCTCTCCCCAACAACGTTCCATTTTTTTGAATTTGAATTCATTTCCACATGTTTTCAAATGGAAGTTTAATCTTAAGGCAAGATGGAAATAACCTAAATGTTTAAATTGTTGTTACCTCAATCAATAGGGAGAGGGACCCAGAAGTTGTGCACCTAACTTCACGTTCCTCAAAATCCTACTTGGAAATTTCAAATCACTCCAATTTTTTTACAGCAGCTTACTTGGCAAGTCCCCTGCTTATAACTTTCGTTTCGGGGCCACATCATCAAATATGATGCCACATCAGCATGCTTTTTGTCAAGGTGTCCAAAAAGGCCCCAAACAAACCTGTTACCAATACTTGTGCATTCACATCATGGATAGTTGCGCGCTGATGTGGCATCACATGATTGGTTGCTTTTAGATCAAAGGAATACATTTTGTTTAATTTATGGTAGTCATGTCACAACTATTGGGCATTATATAAACAACTATTGGGCATTATATTAACAAAAACTATCTCAACTATTGAAACATGCTCAACTCTGGGTCCTCTCCCTATGTTATTATCTTCCCATTCACTACATAATGGCATTATAGTTCATAGTGAGGACTTCCTATGTGGTGCTTAAGTTGTTAATATAAATGCTTCCTTACAAATTAAATTATTTTTTGTTGATAATTATAATGATATTTTATTGATAAGAGTTTAGACTTAATATAAATGGTGAAATTTGTAAATATGGGTGTGGTTGGAGATTCTATGTAACAAGTACATCTAGTTCACAGATTAATAAGTTACAATGGCTTTAGGTACTAGCTAAGGAAACTAATTATGGAGTGTCTCTTGGATGAAAGAGATCAATGGAGGGCTATGATAAAAAAAGGAAAGCTCTATTGAGCTATCAAATGAAGACTAGAAAAAGCTTGACAAAAAATATTGAGGAACAATATCACTATGTCTCTCCAATTTCATCATTTTGAACATGTCAATCATGGGACTACGACATATTGTCTATGGAGAAGAATAGGTGAAATCTACCAAACTAATAGTCTTTTTAATATATTAATTTTAAGATATAAATTTTATTCCTTTAAAATTAAGGAATGAGAGACTCTATAGCTAATCTCTAAAATTATTTTGATATAATTTTTATTCATTTAGGAAGTATAAATGCTAAGCTTGATGGTTATAAATGTATTTTGGTGCTTTTATCTTTATATGAATCTTGAGAGAACATAATAGTTGTAATTGGTGGTGGTATTGTTGAGATTAAGGTGGATTCCTTTATTTCTACTTTTTTTAACAAATAATGATGTAAACACCCATGGACAAGGGTTATAAAGATGAACTACATGTTTGAGGTTGACCCAATTAAAAATATTGTAAGGAAAAAGGGGGATAAAGAGAGTTCTAACCCAAAAGAATGTCCTAAAACCTCTAGTAAGATTAGAGTGAGAATTTGGAATCATGGGAAATTCTTTTGAACATTCCTCTGATGATAAATTTTATAATGATGAAAATAATGATTTGTGTATTTATGCTAACATTTTTATTAATGACTAATGGTTGATTAGTTTATGTGCATTGTATCATGACTTCTCGAAGGAGGGTGAGTTGTAGGACCATCATGGCCAAACAATGGTAATAGGAAAAATATACATCTTTACTTAGAAAAAGTATATCACATCTCCAACATCCATTGCTCTCTAAAACTATATATAAATCAAGGCACATTCATCCATTTCATCATCACATTTTGAGATAACTTTATGCTATCATAATAGTTACCTTTTCTACAAGATTATCCACATTCCAGCCATCATTGGTGCAAATCAAGTCTATAATGGAGTTCTTTGGTATATTTTCTTTGATTATTTATCTTATTTCTTTGTTTGAATTCCTTTATTGAGTTATATTTGAGGTTTTGTTTTGATTTGAATAATTTAACTTACATTCTTGTTTGTTTCCATCTTGTATTTCAAATTAGAACATTAAATATTCTAGCAACTTTGTTGGAAAGTTTATCCCTTGTCTAACTATATTGTATTTTTTGTGTCTTGTAGTACTTTTTGACTAAGAGGTTTTTGTAGGTTCTTACTTCATTTTAATTGGATTTAAGGATTAATTTTTTATAGAAGCTTCCAGGGGAGAAATTGAGTCCATTATCACATCTAGAGTAGTCAAAAACAACTTTTGACATATAATACTCAATATTTTTCTCACGTGATTTTTTTGTGTTTATGTACAACTCCTTGATTTTTACTTGTATGGAATTGCATACCATTATACATAATTTGTATGGTTTTATAGTAGGTATTGTGTAGACATAAGTTGTATATGTAACTGGAAGTATATACAATAAGAGAGGTAAATTTGTGTCTTGTAGGCATATATTTACTATAAATATCCTTATATACTCATTAAATATACACCAACTCCTAGGCTTTTAATGATTTTACTACTACAACCATTTAATATACTCATTTTAGATCTATGAATTTATCACGGGAACTTGATTTGCAAAACTAACATTGCGGCCACCACAAAGTCGAAGATATTTTTTTTCCATTTTTTATTATTTTTTGTATTTTACATTATTTGTATTTATATTTATTTTTTATATTTTGTATTTCAAGTATTTATATTTGATATAGATAGATCTATGGTTTAGGGTTTAGGGATTTGTTTATTTGGGCCACATGTGAGGTAAAATTCTATCATCAAATCATAAATAATGTAACTACCAAAAGGAGAAACCAAAAACAAGGGACTATCACATAAACTATCCTATCATTATAATGAGAAATGAAAAGAAATAATTTATGTATAAAATGCTTACTCTCATATCTTAAAGACATCTTCACCACTTTAAAATGTTGATAAAGACATCTTCACCACTTTAAAATGTTGAAGATACTAATTTGGTTCATGTGGAAATGTAATCATTCACTCAAAGAGTTAATAAAGAAAAAGATAGATAATTTTGGGTCATTTGTATAGCTTGTAGTGGTATTATGTAAGTTACTACCTTAATAGTTTCAATGCAATCCCTTAAACATAGTAATTGACTATGCTCAACAAGAAAACCTTGATAAGAGAATAATATTTAGGCTATCAAATAAACTCGTCCTAGATATAAATCTTGGATAAATTTAAGAGACCTTTTTAACAACCAAAATTATGTCAAATATTGTAATGTATCAATCAAAATTTTCATTGAGTACTAGAAAAGAAAACATTTACCTAAGTTTCATGTCTGAATGATAATTGATTGATAAATAAGATGTCAGCTATCATAATAATGCCCTAGATATAACATAAAATTAAATTTATTAACTACACAAATGATTTAATTGTGTTTTAAAATATGATAGTTGGTGATCCAATAGCCAAGGAGTTTCATCCATTGATGTGCTATTTCATTCTTATTATTATGGATGACAAAATAAATTTGATTATATAATTTTAATCAATGGCCATGTTCATGATTAGTTCACTAAAGTCCAAAAGAGAAAATATTTCTTCATGATTTAATACTTGGTCGATTTTATAACAAGTAAAATTTCTCTAGTATTGTATAGTGCATGAATCATGGGCTAAATAGATCTAACAAAAATATGAACCCTACATTCCATATAAATTACTAATGTACCCTTGTAATAGGATTGTTCTTTTTAAAATATACTAGCAGATACATGTGATTTTCATAAGATAGTATTAGGAAAATATAAAAATATGTCCACTTTACTATATATATATTTAAAACTATTCTTTGTATATATCCATGCTAAAACAATTAAAAATTAAATCATAAATTAATTTTAAATTTGTACAAAGAAATAAATGACTTTGAATAAGAGCGAACTTTCAAAATATAGCTATCCTCTTTGCAAAATCCAATTTGATTTGAGAGATTTGTGGGAAAAAATATGGATAAGCATGAGGTAAGTAAGAAAGACTAACCTTAATTTATATCGTTCCTCATCAAGTAATTTCATGTTTAAAGAGTTTATTAGGGGCATATCCAATTATGGAAGACTATTATATCTTTTTTATAACTATATTAAAGTATATCATGAATCAATTGAAAGGACAGAGAGTCAATCACTAAAAACACATACATCAATCATAGAAGTAAAGTGATGAATATAAGGAGATTCAAGTGGTTGGATCATTTTTTTTCAAGGAGTGGAAAAGGTTAAGTTCAGGAACCATCAAATAAATATAATACTTCAAATACTTTAAAAGAAAAATACATCTCTCCCTCCTCTAAATTCTAATGTCTTCCTTCTAGGATGATAATAATTGAAGAAGAAGAAAATCATCATTATGAAGAACAAGTACCATCGATAAGTTTTAAGAGACCAAATAAAATATTCAAGAAACAAAATAAAAAAGAGAAAATAGGTAATGCTAAAGAGACAACTACAACCAAGCTCTACTATGTTAATAAATTATTCTCCTCTTATGCAGTCTTCATCTCCCTATAAATTGTGTCCTCATACAAATTAGGTATTGATCACTATAGTGAAACAAATTTAACATTTTGAAATGGTTAAACATTGTTGGATTTTTATTTGTATAAGTATAATTCTTATGGGTTCATTTCTCCTATCCCACTCTTCCTAATAAGGTTCTATTTTACATGCCTCATAAATGTTAGGGTTCTAACCTCTAAAAATTGAATAGGGCCAACTTAACCTCATTAGACAATGTTCTCCTAGTATTAATAGGGC
Source organism: Sequoia sempervirens (assembly GCA_007258455.2). Taxonomy (NCBI): domain Eukaryota; kingdom Viridiplantae; phylum Streptophyta; class Pinopsida; order Cupressales; family Cupressaceae; genus Sequoia; species Sequoia sempervirens. Next base: position 3,430 of record VDFB02235259.1, on the reverse strand, counting down.
CAAATTTGTATCTATTAAGCTCGACTATGTTACATTGAATAAAAATTTGATACCTTTATCCCCATACTTGAACTAAGATATCTTGGCTCTAATTTTAGCCTTCTAATCTAAAAAGTATTGGTGACATATCCATTCATGTTTAATTTTGATCATTTATGCTTGCAATTAATTATTACAAGGAGAGTCTTGAAGCTTGTATTCCATCCCCACCATTTTTCTTCTAAATATTTGACATTTTCCTTCAACTTAAAGTTTAAATTTTATCCATAATTTTATACATATTTTTCTAGGATAACACATATTCATTCTATTTCACTAAATGTGTTTGGACATAGAAGAAAACCCTTCAATAGATTTAATATAACTTTGATACCATCAAGATAATCATATCTTTCATTGCATTAACATTGAGATTAAATAACCCTTCCTCTTTACATGCTTTTCAATTATAGTATCCTCTGGTAAAAATAGAAATATTAATAACGTGGTTATCAAAGAGTGTCTAGGGATGCACACATCACTATTATTAATAAAATTACAAGATTGTAAGATTTTTTTATGGAAGAAATAACTATCTAATAGAGAATATAATGTATTAGTACATATCTAATTATTAAATCTTGTAAATCAAACCCCTTTAAAATATAGCATATTGACATTTAATGAGTTAGCTAGGTTCACAATTATTTTCATCTTATCCCCTACAACAAAACTTGATTTCATCCAATTTATTTATTCTCAAATCATATTAAAATCACCACCTTAAACTCTAAGAAATACTTAGTAAATTATTTATTTTATCTTCATTTAGGAAGGGGTGGGAAGGGAATTTGGACCATTTTAAAGTTTCTTTCAAAATAACTAGGAAGATTTTCAAATTGTGCTAGCTTCTAGTTTAACTGTGTATATTTTTTATCGATGTTTTGGATCACACTGAGTGATCCATAATGTCGATAAAAAAATATACAAAATTAAACGAGAAGCTGGTACAATTTAAATTGATGGATTGTGGAAAACTTATACCAACTATAGGATTTTATTCATTGCCTTTCTTGTTGCTTTTAGGGTTAGTGTTATAAAGTTCTCCTTACTTCATTTCTAAAAATTCTTAAATTAATTCATTTACCATAAATCCATGATCTTTTTATATGGGAAAGGTCAACATACAATGAGGTAGACATTTTCCATTCTTTTTCATTCCTTGATTAGGTATTTCTAGGGCAACTTTTAGTCTGTTGGAACACCTTATAAAAATAATGTGATTACCATTTGAGGCCTTTATAGGGAATTGGTTTTGAGTAGTAGATATATGCTTTGGGAGCTAATAAAGGGTTATTAGGAATATTTTATATATTTGAACCCATACTATTAGGTTCCAACTATCTTCTTTCATCACATTTTTACCTTAATATTTTTCTTTTAGGGATCTAATATAGGGAAGGAGGGGTTATTTATTACTTTGAGAATATAGAGGGTTAGTTATTATTATAGAATACCATTAGGTCAGGTCAAATTTATATCATGGATTAAGGGGATTTTTAAGAGAATGACTTAAAGAGATTAAATTTACCTAGAAATTTACCATTTTTGTGTACCTTTTAAGTTTATTTTTTAGTATGTACATGTATTAAAATTACATAGTTAGATCTTAAATTTTGAAATTTGTACATGCTCAAGTTGAATGATGTACATGTGTATGTATCCTAATTTTTCTTTTAAACAATCATACATTTAATTTATACATTTCTTGTAATTTCTCAACATGTATAATATCTAGCTTTTAATATGTTTATTTATAATTTATACATAGATTCTTGAAAGTTAATATTGTACTTGTTCATATATTTATATATAAGCAGGTTCACATTTATATCATGGATGATTTTGATGTCGAGGATTTGCTCAATCCCCCACTTTTTCCCCCTCCACCTCAACACCCTCCACCTCCATGTTGGGAAAAATGTGTCTCAACATTGCAATTACATAAGGTACTATTGATCATAGGTAAGTGTGAGACACATGGGGAGGGGGGATACCCCCTGCGAGGAATCTGGGGGGATCATTCCCCTAGCAGGGGGTCTAGGGGCTGCGCACCCTGATGGGGTTCGAAGGTAGCACCCTTGAAACCCAAAATTTATGTATATTGTATTATTATAAATTTGGGTCGTTCATCATTAGGTCTCATATCTGACGATCGATATTTTATTGGCTTGAATTTCCCTAGAAGGTAACCCTATTTTATGAGGGCATTGTATTATGACTGTGTATCATGATGTATTTTGAGAGTTTAATAATGGTCTTGTTGCCTCTGGATCTCTGGTTGGTGATACTCTTGTGAGAAGCTTGCTCTGCAAGTATATTGCAATCTTTATCATTTTTAAATAATATATTGGGTGACTTTTGGAGTGGGGTTTTTCTCTCGAAAGGGTTTTCCCACATAAATCATTGTGTTGTGGTATGCATGATATTTATGTTTATTTTTATTTAATTTTCTGTAATTGTTGAAAATATTTGTAAAGTTTTGTATTATCCTCCTCTCAAGATTAGTGTAGGAATTTTTTTTGCTCCTTAGCTTCCTTACACTCCACCCCCCCACCTCAAAATCCCCCACCTCCATCCCCAAGATCCAATGAGGTTTTCTTGTGAGCTCAGATCAATGACAACATAAGATCCATCAAAGAAAAAATTAATGCAATATAAAATGAAGCATTTATGCCACCTCACCTTATGCATGTTGTATCTTCAATGTAAAACATTGCAGATGGTATCAAGTCTATTGATGTGGACTTAGGCAATTACCACTTATGGAGAGAGGAGAGGAGACAATTTTATTTAGATGAACTCTCCTATAGGGAAATCCTTGACCTGAAAAATTACCAAGGCCCATTTAGCTCCATATTTTATTGACCCCATCACTAATCAACCAATTCCACCAAACAAACAAAAAAGAATATCAATTAGGTGGTGTAAGAATCCACAGATGGCCAAGCATTTTTGGGATCAACAATGGATGGTATTTGATCATCCACCACAGACTAATTGTGAGGTTCCTCATTATTTTTTGTGAAAATTATATGCAAATTTTGTGATGGGTTTAAAACCCAATTATTTTTATTTCAGACCATTCCAAGGTATTGGTGGCAGCATGCCACAATAGATGTTAGGGGCATAGGTTGATCCCCTATGACCCATGCTTGCTCAAACTCTTGTGGATCCTCCTTTTGTTGTTATACCTGCACCCATCCAACATCATGTGGTGGTATCTACATTAAGAGCATTGAGTGCACTCTTAGATAACCTCGATGAGAAAGCTACTGATATGGTAGATGGGGTTACTAGTCGAGACCACGGAGGAGCATCGAGTGGAGCTGGTCATGTTGCAAGTATGAGTGATTTTGGTGGTGTTGTTGTTAGGGTTAGAGATGGCAAA
>VDFB02235255.1:28359-67285 GCA_007258455.2 Sequoia sempervirens | reverse complement strand
TCACATTGTGATGAGTCTTTTTATGACTTAGGTGTGTATCATTTCTCCAACACACTCCCTTGAGCCAAAACATAGGTGTCAAATGCACCTAGCTTGGCTCTAATACCATACAAGAATACCAATTATGAGGACCTCCTATAAAAATATGACATGAAAAACCGTGAACAATATTTAAAAGATAATCCATAGTCTATCTTATTATTTATGCATATTTTCTAGGACCACCTATGCCCAAAACACAAAATAGTTTTTGTAAATACACCAATTAGATCTTATAAAATGCATTACTTAGATCAAATTATATGGTAAATTAAATATAATTAATGATTACTTTTTCTTTTAGTATGAAAGAGGTTAAATTCCAATATATGTTCTAGTGGGCTTGATTGAGTGAAAAGGTGGAGTGATTGTTGTAATGAAGAACTTGCTAGGAAAGCTAACCAAGTTAAAATGTACACCTATACATACATCATTGTGGTAATATAGACCTATGTCATAAAACACAATTGAATCCTATTAGTTCCAAAGCATTTTAGCAAAGAAGAGATAGAGGAATTTCCAACATGAGGCATAATTCAATCATAATATAATAAAACCATTAATCCATAGTTCTATGTATAAATGGACTGTTGTAGAGGAAAAGATACACATTTAATTTGCAAGGCATAACTCAACAATATGAAAACATATAGTAGAATATTGTACATTATTCTCAGGATTTTTTCTTATTTGTGAGAAATGCAAACCTTCCATGCTAATTTTCTCTAAAACACACAAATATAGGGGGCAGTGTAATATCCCACCCTTTCCTAAATTTTTCCATAGCTAGTGATATGATAATATCCCAACAACTCTATGAATTTTAAAATTGAATGTTATGGACTATATTAAAATTATTTTGTGGACTAATAAACTAAAGAATATTCTTGATAGTTAATTACACGTCTCTTGAGAAAAACAATGATTTAATATCTTATGAGTATTAAATTAGATTATGAGTATAATTTAAAGAATTATAGTCATGATTTTGTAATTTTCATGTAATAGACATAAATATCATTCATTTTGTTGGTAAAACTACATATTTAGAGTAATATTATGAAGGTTAAATTTAAATGGTTTATCTAACACTCAAATAATCATTCTAGACTAATAGTTGATTTAAAATTTCTTTTACAATGATTATTGATTATATTTAATAAAAAATACTTGATATTCCCACCAAGTTATTAAGGGTGCAAATCAACTATTGACATGGACTAAACTATTGCAAACAAGGTAAATATATATAGTAGGAGTATCAACTAATGGTGAGGCACTTTAAGTCTAATCAAACATACAATATACCAAATAATATTAATGAAATAGTGGAGAAAATAAATAAATATTCAAACCTCATGAACACTAGAATTATATGGAGAAACCCTTTCAAAAAATCCCACTACTAAAGAGATATGAAGCTTTTATTAATATTCATAACAAGATTATAACAATCCAATCCACTCAATCTTCTTTAGTCTAATGTTTTGGCTATTTCTACATAACACTATTTAAAACTTATGTCATACATTAAATTATATATAGAGCAAGGGAAACAAGAAATGATCAATTAATTTATGTAATGAGTGGAAAAAAATCATGGTCCACAAGAAAAGAACCCATGCCCCACTATGCATTGGAACATGTACACAAAATATAAACGAACTAATGATATAGGACCTTTAATCCCATAACCTTAATAGTAACCACTCCCAATACTAGTGCTTTATGATGAAGATGTCAACTACAATAAGTCTCATCTATTATGAAAAGATGCTCCACTCTTCCCAATGTAACTCCTAGTACAATAATCATCACGATCTCCTTATTTAATTTTATTATAATAATATCTTGAGCCCATTGCTTACCTTTTCATTTTTTCTCACATATCACACTATAAAATTTTGGAGCTCATTTTCACTTTGCGAGAGTCTCTCGAGGGTTTTAATGGTGTCCAAATTGATATTTTTTAGCTTAATGCATCAAGCTCATTAATATTTTTAATTTTAAGAAAATATTAAAATCAAAGCTCTAGACTGTAATTTATGCCCTTTAGAAAGAATTTAGAAAAAAGCAACATTAAAGATAAGATTTTAAGTGAATGGAACACTAATCCCAACTTACACCAACCAAGTACAAATGGGTATTTAGCTTCATGGAGATTCATTCATGGTTGGTGATGGTGCATGAGTAGGCTAATAGAGGAAGAAAGACCATATGTTCATTAAGAAGAAATTGGGAGAAAAAATAAGCTAAGTTTAAATTTGTAATGATAAGAGGATCTTGATTGAATTATATATATATAGTTCATATGAGAACCAAGGATAACATACTAGAGTAAATAAGCTTCGATAATAAAGGAATCTTGTAAGTATGGGGAAGAAAAATATATCAAACTAAATGCACTACCAAAAGATAGATCAATTGGGATTTTTTTATAGGAAAGTGTGATATTTAATTGAAATCCTAATGTATTAATGTTGTATCTTCAACAATCTTGGAATGAGTACTTGGATGCCTATGTTGTCAAAAGATATTATTATTTTACTATTAATTCTCCTCATGTTGAAATTTCCATGAACTAGTTAGGATGCAAATCTCCACCACTAAGCTACCCACCCACTTTATGACAAGTCAATTTACGATTTAGGTATGCTAATTTTTTTGACACCTTTTTCACATTGTGAGATATTACCAAATATTTATAATGGTCATTTGGTTTTGTGTGGATCATGAACCATGTAAGGGTGTGTTTATTGATCTTACTCACCAATAAAATGTATGCATTGAATAATTTTTGTTTTATCATCATTTTATCAACAAGCATATGCATATTTGAGGTTTATTTAAAATTGACTAATGATATGTTGATTGAAACTATAGGATACATTATTTTACCTTAATTTTTTGGTCTAAAAGATGAGGGAAGTTCTTATTCTATGTCATATTATTTCTTCTTTAGATGTATCTCATATTTTACTTGGGTATCCATGGATAAAACAATATCAAGCAACATCATCTATGTCATGCCATCAAGGTATCAAATATGTTTGAACACTAGTAAAGAGGTTACAATTGCAAGAGATCCTATATGCCTTTATTTTAGATTAAGTCATTTAACCTTAAATAATTTTAAGAACATACATAAGGATCCTCTATAAGTGCAAGGATTCTTTGCCTAATTTGTAAAAATTTCAAAAGGGAATAAATAAATGGTGGGAAAATCAAGACAAGATGCAACAATTTAGAATTCCTAAAGGGTTTACAATTATTAGAGCCAAAGTAGGTTATATGTAGGTTTTATATTATAAAATGATTCAAGAATCTATAAGGCCAAAAGAACCATAAGCATTGCAAACTTTAGTTTAGAAGCATAAGGGATTGGATATTTTCATTCCTAAACATGGTTTTCATAAAAAAAATTACTCATGTAGCAAGCACACTATAGAATTCACAAAGAAGGTTAGGGTTTTTAGCTTCATTTGTTATATGGAGATATTTTATTGTAATGTACATAATCAATGATATGATTCTTGATTTTTTATAAGATTTAATATTATGACACCTTAACAAACCAAGCTATGACTTTCATGGTTCACTCCTACATGTATGAAATTTACATTTTCATCTACAAGTTTGACCCTAAATTTGTAGTTTTAAAATTATTTTGTGACCTTGACCCCTACACTTCTAGTCTTTAGGAATTTATTTATCTCCATTTTTTAGACTATGTTGAGAGCCATTATAATGTTTTTTTGCACTAACTTTGGGAGGAAACTCATTTTTCCTTATTCAAACCCTTGGATTATGCAAAATGGGCAAGCAAAATACTATATTGAAAATGCTTTAAAAACTTTCAAACAAGTGCAATTTGAATTCAACAAATTTTAAAAAAATTGCATATAGGGTTTCGAATTTAAACAAATACATGCATTTTGAACTCTAAAAAAATAGAATTTTAAATACCTCGTGCTCAATAGTGGTCGATATGCGAATTGGAATGATGAACTTCAAAGAGAGGAACTGAAATTTTCTTTCGCGGGTGAGTGAAACTTTGTTGGGTTGCCGTCACGGATTTTGTTCACCGCGCGCACTAGGGAGACAATGACTGGTAAACAACACAGTAAAAATGTGAAAATGAAAGCTTTTTTTTTGTTTTAATCATATTGAAGGGGTTCGGCCGAACCGAGGTTCGGCCAAACCCACTTTAATATGATTTTTTAATAGGGGTGTTGACTGGTTCGGCCGAACCCATTTCAATTGAAGAATGAGAAAATGCCGAATTTTCCTTCCTCTTAGAAAGTGTAAACCACTATTCTAAGGTGACCCAAAGTAAGATTCTAGAACGCACTTGTAGAAGATATATGCTGATAAGATTTGGTAAATCTTCTTTGAAAGGCTAAATGAGACCGCAAGATGTCAACTATTTTTTCAAATGATGCGGGGTTTAAAGTATAGAAACATCATGAAGACTCTTGGGTTGAGAACATCGAATGCATCAAGTGAAAACACTATTGTGAAGAATCTAATGGATGCTTATGAGAGTGTGGGTAAGACCTCACGCTCAAGGGATAGTAATGTCACCCGACGTGTCATTACATCGACTTTGGAAAGCTATCAAACAAAGAGATCTCATCTCATTAAAAAGACAAGTGAACAAATGGGAATTAGTAGAAATTTTTTATCAAAATCCATTCAAAGGCAACAAAGAATTGAGGGCACCAATTCAAATGAATTATGGGCATTCTCGGGAAGACTGCCACATAAAGATAAAAAAGTTGTTGAAGCATTGAGAATGCTAATTGAATATTATTGGAAGAATAATACAAGGCCATCTCTGAATCAAAGGGATGTCGTAAGAAGGAGAATTGGTAGTTGGAACCATGAGCCACATCCAAAGAATTTTTTGGATACGACTCAAACCCAATTTTTTCATAAATTTCAAAATGCTTATCCTCAAATAAGTATTTCTCAAAGATTTTTTGAAATGCTTAAAACTTTTTATTTCAAGATAAATCACACACACACACTCCTTGTTGTTGTAGACTACATATTGAATTCACTAACCATTATGATTTTTATCATTCTATATGTTTAGATTTGCATACTAACGATGTTTTACAAGATTGTGGCATAGAAGCCCCACCAAAATCTTCAAGAGAGTTCTTGTCAAAAATTTTATGTCAAATAGAGGATGGCCAAATATTCTACAGGACAACATGCTTGGATGGTTCATGCGAGTGTTGTGGTGGCTTGCAATGAATGCCAATATGTCAACATATGGAAAGCACATATGAGGTGGGACATAAACTAGTAGATTTTAGGAAGTATAAAACAATGGAATACACTACAAAAGATGGGTCTCAAGCAAAAAGGGGTGATTTGGTTATTGAGAAGATTCCAGTGTATCAGTTTATGTCCATATTTCATGAGAATCTAGTGTATGAGTATGCAAGGCATACCCATAGAGCCTGATAGTTGGACACACAATTCAAGCTATGCAAGGAAACCTTTCCACTTGGTAGCATAGTATCAGTGGTTGAATTTGTAGAGAACTACACTCTACAGCCACAACGTGAGGTACAGTCACAGTATTACAACTCCACACAGGTTTCGATATTTGTGCACATAGCATTCATTCATGCAGTTGATAGTACAAAGGACTAAAGGAAGGTATTGAGGGAGTATCACTTTTATATTAGTGATGATCGCACACATTCTCCAGAGTTTGTGCAAGGTTGCTTCCAGATGTTCTACAGTCATTTGGCTCAGAGGGGCATAGCATATAGTTGGCATATAATATGGTCAGATAACTATGCAACATAGTTCAAGAATGCGCGCATGTTCTACTAGTTGTGCAGGATGCATCTCACTACACATGTTCAACATATGTGGAAATTTTGTGAGGCTGAACATGGAAAGGGGGAGCATGACGATGCATGAGGATGCGTGAAAAGAGCATTAGCACGAGAAGAGTTAAATTATAAAGACAATGCAGAGTTGATAGATGCAAGATCAATCGTCTACTGGTGTAATGCTTCAATGGGTCCAAGTAATGAAGGTACGTCTTTAGTTCATATATTTTTTTGGGTGATGGATGATACTAACATTGCACCATATGAGGATTGTTGTACACTAACAAGATCGAGTGAGTTGCACTCTTTCTTTAGCTCAAATGCAGGTTCATGGAGTATCGATACATGTAAGGTGTTATGCTTTTGTTCTTCATGTACAATACAAGCCTGGAATGATTGTGAGTTAGGGGAGTGGGTTGAAAAATGGTTGAAAATTTATCTTAGCCCACTTCACACGTATCGCCCTCCGATGGCATTGGAACTAACACAGATGGAATCATCGGTCGACTTTGACCATGTATCAGATCTAGTTCAACCAGGTGATATATCTACTTGCTTAGTTTTTGAAATTCCATATTGTTATCTTACTTTGTACTGTATTCATAATGTTGACTAATTTCAAGAGATATGTCACACATATAAATGCAGGGCATGTTTATGCAACTATTGCAGATGAAGACAACAAAGAGGGAGCATACTATTACTTGTGTCATTGTGTTGAGGCCAAAAAGAAATTGGAAGCCCCAGTTATAGATGGAGAAAACATTGAATACCCTATAGGATTAGTTGTTGTTACTGGAACGTGGCTAAGAAGGTACCCACATAAGAGTGTTAAACATAGGCTCTTTGAGGAATTTGACACACATCGTAAGATTTTTCATTACTCAAACCTTTTCGTGGCATCCAATGTTCGTTTGACCAAATATGGGGGTAGACCTTTGAACAAGACCTTGTGGAAGGTCTGTGAATTTGACCATGAGGAAATACTTGACACAATAAAGAGTAGAGTAGACCCAAATGGTTCATTGGATTAATTTGTAAGTATATGCACAATGGTTCTTATTAATTTATACTTGTATCCACATTAATTTGGTTGATACCAATGCTATCATCTTATTTTACTTTGTGTATTTGTAAGTAACTAGGCAAACATTGATTGGTGTCCTGTTGTATAAAATGTAGATTTATGAGCCATCCAAGAGAATCTCAGGCAGAAAAGCAATGCAACATCCTTATTTTGATGATCTTGACAAATCTCAATTATGATTTTAAGCCATTACAAAAGTGCGTGCGGAACTTGGTGAGGAAATTTCAAGTTATTCATTTGAAGCTAACCTTATCATGACCACCTATGATGTAGACATTATAAGAGCATCTCGAATTTCAAGATATGCCATTCATGAGAGGTGTTGTGTGCAATAGGTATCTCATAACTCCCAGTGAAGAGGTATGACTAGGACTGACTAAGTTGAGAGACTGCCATGCCTATCTATAAGTGTCTTCCATCTATTTTGGATGAGATATTTCTTTTTATTCTTTTACTTTGGGTATCTATAACTAAACTAGTAAAAATTGATTGGTCTCTCTTTGCAGAAAATGCCAATTTTTGAGCCATCAAAGAGAATCTCAGCCAAAAAGCAATGCAACATCCTTATTTTGATGATCTTGAAAAATATCAATTTTGATTTGAATCCATTATAAAAGAGTGTGTGAATCTTTATGAGGGAATCTCAAGTTACTCATTTGAAGTTAACCTCTAAATGAGAACCTATGATGTAGACAATAGAAGAGAATCTCAAATGTACATGAGTGACATTGTAAAATATCTATGATAACAGCTCATACCTAAGGCATTGTAATGAGATTTACATGTATAATAACCTTCAGTGCCTTGAAGGAGAGGTTTTTGGTTGATTTGTAACCCATTTTTTATCAATAAGAATGTTATTTTCTAGAAATTTACTAGTTTTTGTCACTTTTCTTGTTGCTATACAGTCTATAAAAATGCTAAGATGATCTAAAACCTATTGGATGCTGTAGATAGATAAATTAGATTTCATTTTCACCTATTTATAGGTTATAACTCTTTGTATAGTGAAATTTATCTTGTTTTTACTGCTACTGCCTAGTTTCACAATGTTCTTGGATTGAAGGGTTTCATGATGTAATTCGACCCATTCCACTTTTTGTGCCTACTGAAACTTGTGGAATGGGTCATCTAACATGTAAAATACATGTCTAACCTGTTTAGAATGTTGTGGAGTCAAGGTTGGGTGTTTGGGATGATGTTCTAGGGCTGTAGCAGTGTATTTTCATAATGAAAATGAGGGTTTCAAGTGGTGTTTTAACAAAATGTGGGAAGGACTATCCATGTAATGTATTATTCACCTTGGGGCAGCAATTCCTATGCCATTTAACTCATGTTTGTTCACAAAACCCTCCAAAACAGGGTATACCGGTTGTTCACAAGAAAATTCTTAAAGGAGGCTTCAAATTAAAACTTCAAACCACATAGAAATCAATGCCAACACAAGCACCTATGTGGAAAGAAAGATTACACAACATACATTAGCCTGTATGGCCTATACAACTCTGCAAAACAAGGAAGAAACACAAAAAATTTAAAGAAACTCAAAATTTCTTATTGTCAAAAACCTTGAATCCCAAACCAACATTACAAATGATGCCTTCTGCTGCCCACTGAATTCCATTGAAAAGAGAGCACAATCACTATGTATGAAATCGTACAGTTCAAGGAAACATCAGATCCCAAAGTGCAAAAGGGTAGCAATGTTTAACAGGGTATTACTCAGATATGATGGTGCTTACGAAATCTCTGTCTGAACCTACTGGATCATCGTGTTGGGGCCCTCTAAAATAACCTCTCTCAATTTTCATTATCTCAGAGTGGTTTTTTCGTGGTGTCCAGTTTTTAATTGATGGAAAAAGTGTCAAATGCAAGCAGTGGAAAGTTGCAAGATGGTGCAACTTTCATTCTACAACTTGTGTGACCAAATGGATTGTTCCAACGTGTTTGAATAGGAATTTTTACACTAGGAATGGTCCTCTTTTGCAACCAAACACGCGGAATCGCTCCGAGCTATGTTCAACCGGATCGATCCCTTAAGGGTCCAAAGGGAAAAATGGTTGCAAACTTCAGCATGGGGTTACTTGGACACTGTGATGCTTAGAAACTTATCATCTAATCCTATGGAATTGTGTTGGGCCTCTCTAAAATAACCTCTCTCAGTTTTTGTTATCTCGGAGTGGTTTTCCCGTGGTGTCCAGTTTTCAGTTGATGGAAAAAGTATCAAATGCAAGCAGTGGAAAGTTGCAAGGTGGTCCAACTTTCATTCTGTAACTCATGTGACCAAACAGATTGTTCCAACACGTGCAAATAGGAATTTTTACGCTAGGAATGGTCCTCTTTTGTACCCAAACATGCGGAATTGCTCCAAGCTACATTCAACCGGATCGATCCCTTAAGGGTCCAAAGGGAAAAATAGTTGTAAACTTCAACATGAGATTACTCAGACACCGTGATGCTTATAAACTTCTCATCTAATCCTATGGGATTTCATTGGGCCCCTCTACAATAACCTCTCTCGGTTTTCATTATCTCCAAGTGGTTTTCCTGTGGTGTCCAATTTTTAGTTGATGGAAAAAGTGTCAAATGCAAGCAGTGGAAAGTTGCAAGGTGGTGCAACTTTCGTTCTGCAACTCATGTGACCAAATGGATTGTTCCAACACATATAAATAGGCATTTTTATGCTAGTAATGGTCCTCTTTTACACCCAAACACGCAGAATCACTCTGAGCTACATTCAACCGGATCGATCCCTTAAGGGTCCAAAGGGAAAAATGGTTGCAAACTTCAACATGAGGTTACTCGAACACCATGATGCTTAGAAAATTTTCATCTGATCCTATGGGATCACATTGGGACCCTCTAAAATAACCTCTCTCGGTTTTCATTATCTTAGAGTGTTTTTCCCGTGGTGTCCAGTTTTCAATTGATGGAAAAAGTGTCAAATGCAAGCAGTGGAAAGTTGAAAAGTGGTGCAAATTTTGTTCTGCAACTTGTGTGACCAAATAGACTGTTCCAACGTGTCTAAATGAGAATTTTTACACTAGGAATGGTCCTCTTTCACACCCAAACATGCGGAATCGCTCTAAGCTACGTTCAACTGGATTGATCCCTTAAGGGTCCAAATGGCAAAATGGCTGCAAACTTCAGTATGAGGTTACTCGGACACCATGATGCTTAGAAGCTTCTTGTCTAATCCAATGGGATTGCGTTGGTCCCCTCTATAATAACCTCTCTCGGTTTTCATTATCTTAGAGTGTTTTTCCCGTGGTGTCCAGTTTTCAGTTGATGGAAAAAGTGTCAAATGCAAGCAGTGGAAAGTTGCAAAGTGGTGCAACTTTTGTTCTTGAACTCATGTGACCAAACAGACTATTCCAACATGTTTGAATAGGCATGTTTATGCTAGGCATGGTTCTCTTTTGCACGGAAACACGCGGAATCACTTCGAGCTATATTCAACCGAATCGATCCCTCAAGGGTCCAAAGGGAAAAATGGTTGCAAATTTCAACATAAGGTTACTTGGACACCGTGATGCTTAGAAACTTCTCATCTGATCCTATGAGATCATGCTGGTTACCTCTACAATAATGTCTCTCATTTTTTGTTATCTTGGAGTGGTTTTTCCGTGGTGTCCAATTTTCTGTTGATGGAAAAAGTGTCAAATGGAAGCAGTGGAAAGTTGCCAAGTGGTGCAACTTTTGTTCTACAACTCATGTGACCAAACAGACTATTCCAACACATTCGAATAGGCATTTTTATGCTAGGCATGGTCCTCTTTCTCACCCAAACACGTGGAATCGCTCTGAGCTATGTTCAACTAGATTGATCCCTTAAGGGTTTGAGTGTAGTATGTTGAAATAGGCCATTCAACCTATTGTTTAGGCCGTTTCTTAGTGATATGGGCTTGATGTAAGTAGGATAGGGAGTAGGAATAAGAAAATAGCATTATTACGGGCATTGGAAGAGATTACTAATGCTGCCCCAGTTGAAAATTCAAAATTGAGGCCCCTTAAAAGAAAGGCTAGAAGAGGTGAAAATAAGAAATTGCTTGAAAATAAGTTAGAATAGGTTGGAAATAGGGTGATATTATGGAGTTTGATGTGTTCAAAAGGTTTGCAAGGACAGGGGAGGTCAAAATTATGTTATGGAATGACATGCCCTAGCTGGGAAAATAGGGGTTTTGAATGAAAAAAAGAGGTTTGAGGGAGTAAACGTGGGTAAAGTCAAGGGGAAACATAATTTGGTGGTTAATTAAGTTTGTGCAGGTAGAATGAAGAGTTTTGGAATAGGTTTTGAGGTTTAGGTTTGGGGGTTCGGTTTTCCAGTTTGGCCAAAAATTTTTGGAGGGGGGTTCAGTTCGTTTTGGTTTCGTTGGTACAAAAAAAATGTAAAAAGAAAATATATATCTATACAACCTCGAAGCATGAATTAGGATTAAAATATCACATATCATCATATAAACAACAAAACCACCATAAACTTGAATGTCATTTAAAACATGTATGATAAATATTCATCGTTGAAACTTGAATTGTGGTAGCTTGATATACAGAGTCTATTGATGCTAGGGTTCAATTTGTATGATTTTGAAAAAAGAAGCCAACTAAGTAGAGTTATCAACATTATTTGTAAATCACAAGAATTTGTTTAGTACACTAACCATTTTGATGTCTTCTTGTAGTCTCAAACATTATTTTGTATCATTGTTACATTCATCTTTAGAGTGGCAGCTTAATATAGCTCCATAATACAAAATCTGGTTCACCTCTATAGTGTAACAATGGCATAGGAAAATTTTTCTTAAAAAGAACCAAAGGGTGACTACACAATTGAAGTATATAAACCATAGAAGCAGAAATCTGCAAAAAATCCCGATTAATCCCAATTTAAAAAAAATATGTAGGCTGGACAATTTTTTCCCTGATTTTTTGAAAAAATATTTGACCTTTTGGTCAATGATTTTTTCCCATTTCAAACAGCAAAATTTCCAAAAAAAAATGTGTTTATAACCTGCAAAAAAATGTGAATAACACCATTCCGATTTTCATGTGAAAAAAAACCATGAGACCACAGCTTGTTGCTTACTATTATGCTTTGATAGATTTTTTCCAAGCATCCATAGCTTGTTAGTAATTTTTTTAGGCTTTTAGCCATAGCGACAAAGCGAGAATTGTTTGATAAAATGATTTGGTAGACATGTATGAAAAATGTGGTAGCATAGACAAAGTGTAGTGAACTATTTGAAAAAATTGCCTCAAAGAAATGTGGTTCATGATGATGGAATGACATAATGAATGCCATGACAAGAAATTGCTATGGATTGTCATGGCATTCCATCACCATGAGACCACATTTCTTTGAGGCTTTTTTCAAATAGTTCCTTTGCCTTGTCTATTTTATTGCTTATTATTATGCTTTGATAGATTTTTCCAAGCATCCATAGCTTGTTCCTAAAGCCCTATTTTAGGCTTTTTAGCCATAACAAAGTAATTTGATAAAATTCTTTGAGTAAACATGTATGAAAATGTGGTAGCATAGACAAGGCAAGAACTGTTTGAAAAATGCCTCAAAGAAATGTGGTCTCATGGTGATGGAATGCCATGAAAATCCATAACAATTTGCTTGTCATGGCATTCCATCACCATGAGACCACATTTCTTTGAGGCATTTTTTTCAAATAGTTCATTGCCTTGTCTATGGTATTGCTTACTATTATGCTATGATATATTTTTTCCAAGCATCCATAGCTTGTTTGAAAGCACCTATTTTAGGATTTTAGCCATAGCAGAAAGGCAATGAATTGTTTGATAAAATTCTTTGATAGACGTATGAAAAATGTGTTAGCATAGACAAGGCAGTGAACTCTTTGAAAAAATGCCTCAAAGAAATGAGGTCTCATGGTGATGGAATGCCATGACAATCAAATGCTTTTGATTTCCATGCAATTCCATCACCATGAGACCTCATTTCTTTGAGGAATTTTTTCAAAGAGTTCATTGTGTTGTCTATGATATTGCTTACTATTATGCTTTTGATAGATATTTTCCAAGCATCCATAGCTTGTTCAAAAGCACTTGTTTTAGGCTTTCAGCCATAGCAACAAGGCGGTGAACTATTTGACAAAATGATTTGGTAGACATGTATAAAAAATGTGGTAGTATAGACAAGGCAGTGAACTATTTTAAAAAATGCCTCAAAGAAACGTGGTCTCATAGAATACCATGACAAGCAAATGCAATTAGCAGCTGCTCCTAGTTATTAGTTATCCAATGTGAAGTAATTGCATAACTACTTAGGTTGAATTTGTAAAAACCATATTGTAATAGCAATTTTGTCATCTATCAACATCTAGTTATTAGTTATGCAATGTGAAACAATGCTTTGAGTTTGAAAGATGTGCAATGCAATGTAATCAACGATATGAATATAAACTACAAAAAACTATTTTTTACAATTTATTAGTTAAAATCTTTATTTTATTTTCTCTCTATATCTCTATGCTATGGAAATGCCTTTAATTTTTTTTTTTTAATTTTTTATCTATTGTTCTACTTTTTTTACCTTTTTTTTTAAATCTAATTTTTTTCCGATTTTTTCTACACTTTTTCCTAATTTTTTCAAAAAATCTTATACTTTTGGTTTGCCAAAATTTTCCCCAAAATATTTTTGCTGCTATGGTATAGACACATATCTTTTTGTAATATCAAGGATACTTTTCGAAACTTCCATGCATTGCTAATCTAAAATGAAAATTCTTTTTCCTAATCTGTATGCAGCCATGCTTTTGACATTGTCAAAAAGAGCGAAACTTCCTAAATGATGCAAAGGCATGGCCAAGCAGTTCTAACTCTTTGCATGAGAGAAGAGAGATGTTGGAGAGTACATCAAGTCAGTGAGAACAAAAGTGTAATGTGTTTTAGTTTGTAATATTCCTCTGTTTCTCTACAGATGTGATAAATTCTCAGTTCAATGATGCAGAACAATTTTTGAAAAAAGAAAGTTGTGTCACAATCCACTTTCAATCTAGCAAGAAAAAATGAAAGCTCAACCTCTTGGAATTAAAATGCTTTTTTTCAAAATAAATGAATAAGAATGAGGTAGTTAAGGTGTTTGAAGTGATTTAGACGTCACTTTTAGGGTTCCCTTGGGTGTGGGTCAAAGTCAAACTCCATAAATCATTAAAAAATTGTTCAAAAAAAGACTTTTTTGGATGCCTAGGCGTGCGGGTTTTGTCTTGGTTTTCCTGGGTTCTATCTGGTTTTTGCCCGAGTTCTCTTGGGTTCTGCTTGGGCAAACCATACCCAAAAATGAAGGACCTTGGTTGAACCCACAGGTGAATCGAACTAGGACCCGCACCACTTGAGCGAACCAAAACCAGAACCAAGGCTAAAATAGAAGAACCCGATAACATATATAATGTGTCAAGAAGTTGACTACTTCATCTACTTTGAATATTATGTTTTGCAAGTGTTACATGAAGATTATGTATCCTTTTCTTAATTCAGTTGTTCCAATCAAAGGATTAAATATAAATTGTAATCTTTTTATCAATCATTTCATGGAATACCAATTGAAAATGTGTTTTTTTCTTTTAGATACTTAGTTGTTTACTATCAATCAATTAATTTATTCAAGACAGACCATGAAGGACAACAATTATCAATGCTAGGACTAACCAATTAATAATTATACATGTGAATAAGTCAAGCATGTACATGTATAAGGGAAGCACAAGTAGTCACAAACACGTAAGCCTTGAAGTATACACATGAATCCATAGGATACACAACTTAATACAAAGTATATGCATGAATACAAGGTATACACATGAAAATGCGTAAGTCACAAAGTATACATTGGAACGCACGTAAGTCAAAAAGTATACACATAAGTTGTAAAGTATACACTTGAATACACGTAACTCATATCTATTGAACCATGAATTTATAATGCAAATATGGACACCATTGATAAAAAATATTTGTATTAACTAAATAGCCATGTACACATACAACAATATATGTCCGATATAAGTATAAAATATAGTTACAAAATAGCTAAATAGGCTTACAAGAATGCCATATAGGCATACAATTTCAAATATATCCAATACAAAATATGCACAAAATTGCCATGTCTAGGCATACAACAAAGGGCTCTGGAATCAAAATTCATTTATCTCCATGCTCTGGAAATAAATTTTTTCCCTTTGTTTGGCGATCCGATGGTGATAAGTCTATCACTCCTTTCTATTGTGCTCGAGGAGTGCTCTTGCTGCTCCACCTAGAGTTTAGCTCCTAGTGAAGTTTTAATTGTTACATTAAGAAGTAAATACATTAATATATAGAAATTACATTATAAAAAATGATATATTTAACAAAATAATCACTTACGGCCATCTCACGATCACTCTCCACGATGGAAATATTTGCACGTCGATGCTGAGGCATGCTTAAGCCCTGTATAAACCACCCAAATAGGAATTAAACTACAAATCAATAATGGTTTGATTTTTCACTAGAAATAACATCTATAACAATGAATGTAAATTTAAATTTAGTAATTTTCCTCATACCTCCCCTATCAGAGCCATCAAGGTTTGTATAGCAGATGAAACATAGATATCCATTGCCCTTGTAACATTTGGAGGTGTTTCTGTCACCAACATTTGAAAATAAAACAACAAATTATTCAATCACAAAAAAGTTACAAGAGCGATCCACGTCATGACTTATAATGTATGAGATCTAATGAACAAAATTGAGTACAAGTATTAAACTATATATTTCTGATTGTTATGCTTACTATTTACCCTATGCATATCTTGTTCGAAAGGATGTGTTTTTAGGATTTTACCCATAGCAGCAAGCCATTGAACCATTTGATTAAACGCTTTCATAGACATGTATGATAACTATGGTGGCATAGAGAAGGCATTGAACTATTTGAAAAAATGCCTCAAAAGAAATGGGGTCTCGTGGTGATGGCATGCCATTACAAAAAAATGCACATCATGGAATTCCATCACCATAAGACTGCATTTCTTCTAGGAATTTTTTCAAAAAGTTCATTGCCTTCTCTATGGTATTATTGCTTACTATTATGCTTTGATAGATATTTTTCCAAGCATCCATATAGTTTGTTGGAAAGCACCTATTTTAGGCTTTTAGCCATAGCAACAACTACAAGGAAGTGAGTAGTTTGATAAAATGCTTTGGTGAACATGTATGAAAATGTGGTATCATAGGAAAGGTGGTGAGTAGTTTGAAGAAATTCCTTGAAGAAATGTGGTCTCATGTGGTGATGGAATGGAATTCCATCACCATGAGACCACATTTCTTCTAGGCATTTTTTCAAACTACAAACTGCCTTGTCTATGCTATTGCTTACTATTATGGTTTCATAGATTTTTTCCAAGCATCCATAGTTTGTCGTGCTGGTGCACCTTTGCAAGAACATGCCTCCATGTGAAGTAATTGCATTGTGCTGCTTATGTTGACTTTCTAAACAACTATATTGTACAGTTGAAATTTTGTCATCTATCAACATCTAGTTATTAGTTATGGAATTTAAAGTAATGCTTTGAGTTTGAATGATGTGTAATGCAACGTAACCAACAATATGAATATAAACTAGACACAAATCTATTAAGTAGAATTCATTAGTTAAGTTCTCTTTATTCTATTACCTCCGTGTACGTTTGAGTAAATCCACTAGCACTAGGAGGTGTTTCCTTGAAACATCCAATATTACCTTGTTCAACATCCAAAATCACATATTAAAATACCATTCATAAAACAATGCTATTAACATGTAATAAATTTATAATTTTTTACTAGTTGCATACCCCTTTGATAGGTGTACTGCAAAAATAAGTAGGTGGAGGACCGGTGTATCTAGTCTCAACACTGCGACCCTGCAATTTTATTAAAATAATAAAACTAAATTAGTTAATCTTGCATTTTAGAATTGAAATTTAATAAATTAAATTCAATGAACATGCTGAATTTTACTTGAGTATCAATGCCATATGCATCATGAAAAATGTTCAGTCGTCCTCTCCATCCTCGTAGATGCATACGGATCCTGCGTAGCATCCTCCTAAGTGCTGGTGGGGTCATATGAACAAGTCACCCCGCAAGATTGAAACACATGGGTTTGAAGGCCACCACCTGAAGACTCCCCTGGATGGCATTGTACAATAGGGATACTATGATGAATGAAACTCCGAGTTAAAGTGTTGATTTCCTGTAATGTCTCTATGTTGGTACTCTCCTTTGCAACGACAAGCATAACAATGTGCTCACGAGGCAGCCTAGCGAGAGGTTGTCTCCCTTGCCACGTAGGATCCAACTATGCACTGAGCCTATCTTGAGATGACCCCCCACCTCTCCCCTAGAACTCCCTCATATCAAAATAATTTGGAATTTTATTTAATACGAACTCACTGTATAGTTTCCTAAGAAAATATTGGGGGACTTCACAATTATTGCACGGTGAGTAATTAAAGACCAAGTACCACCTATCATAAAAACGGTTCCTAATCTCTTGGTGGTCGCACCAATGAATAGGAAACCTCTTTGCATTGAGGCTAATATTTTGATGTGTTCTAGGGTCAGTGAATAAAGAGCACAAATCACCTTTAGTAAATTTTAAATATTTTACTTGTTTATATGATAGTTTATCTGCATAATATGCCCTAGCTACCTGCCTCCTATCTTGCCATCCAGTTATTTGTTGGGTAATTGAATCTACATTTTTTAACATCTCTTTCAATGAATTTGCTAGAGTCATTCTTTCTATGGTTGAAGCATTTGAATCACTCAACCTACTGATAAAATCCTCAATTTTTTTTTTTTGTTCTCAATTTCACTCAAATTTTGTTGAGTTCCAGGAGGGTGTTGAGTGATTAGTGGGGGAGGTTGATTTTGTTGTTGAGGTTCATTTTGTTGAGGATTTTGTTGTTGAGGATTTGCTTGCTCTTCTTGTTGAGGATTTTGAGGATTTGCAGGATCATTTGCATCTCCTACAATTTTTTTAAAAAATCAAATCATACTTAAAACAAACAAAATCAACTTGAAACTAAGAAATTCAAAACAAATAGCGAACAATACTTACCTCCCGCACCTCTTAGTCATCGTGGCACCATCTTTGCAAAGAAAAAGCAACTGTTGTTGATGAATTTTGTAGAATTCCTCCTCCTAGTACGAGAGCATGAAAATGAGGTTTTTTGGCCATGGGTAGAACAGAAAAATAGACAACAAAAAATGAATCACTTTCACTTTTTTTTTTTGCTTTTAAAATGACATAATGCAAGCGTGTTATAACGCGCTCACATTATGAGTTTTCAAAATTTTTTTTGAATTAGCCACAAAAGTGTAACCCAACTTCATGCACCCGCCCAATAAAATAACAATCTTTCCAACTTAAGAATAAACAGGTAGAAATCAACATGCCTATTATAAGCTTCCAACCGAATAATCTTCTCCTCAAGTTTTCTTGCAACTTCTACTATGAACTACTCAAGAACCTCTATTAGCTTCACTCTAATTCTCTCAATAATTCAAATATAAAGAAATAGTACAACTCTCAATCTCACAAACTCTCAACTCACTTGCACTAAATTTGAAACAAAATAACTCTTAAGAAATTAGAACGAAAAGTAATGCATTTGGAAAAATAAGCACCTCTATTTATACTAATTTGTGAGCAATTGATGACTACAAACATGTAAGCATTTCTGCCACCTTTCTTCCACATGCAACAACTTAGCCACAGGTTTGCAACACATGATAGTTTCAAGGCTGAGTCGACTTAGTATTTGGGACAGCAAGCTCAAAATAGGTTTCCTAATTTGAATTCTATTTCAAAATGATGCCATGTTTACACTTGACTGATTCTACACACTTATTTGTAGGCTTATATGAATTCATAGATTCTATTACATTCTAACTTCAAGAAAATATGGTGCCACCTCTAAACTCTTGGTGCCACCTTCATACGTGTGTGGACTTGACATAGTCTATAGGTTCATAACTCCATTAACCATATTCCAAATTTGTTACTCAACAACACTATGCATGATTTATTTCATGCTTTTACTTAGTCTTTGAAAGACTTAATGCACTATCTTTCACTTCTCAATGTTATGCCATATACTTATTTACTATATATGCTTTAAGCACCATATGTTCCATATGTGCTTTGCTTTATAAAGCTATCAATAATAATTAGCACTTATCTATGCACTAGGGAATTATATTAACAACTTATTCATATATATATATAATATATGTATATATATACACACATCTCTATTAATGTATATTTATACATATATGTATATATCAATGCTTATATATTAATATATATATATTCATTCCATAAGCTTATCGAATACATTTACCAAACATATTTATATTATACATAAACATAAAGAATGGTATTATGTATATATATACAATTAAATATAAGTATATATATGTTAGTATATCGACTTACACACAGACACATAGACACACAGACACACACACACACATATATATACTACATATATATACATAATTTCATTTCAATATCTTAATGAAACACTCATACATGCAAAGCCATTGATCGACATATATACATGGAATATATATATATATATATATCTAATCTATATATCTATCTATATATAATATAAATATAATATATACATGTGTGTGTGTCACTTAGTCCAATCGATATTCACATGCATATGGGTAATATTTCCATGAGCATGTGTAGGTACATCTACCTATGTATACTCATGTACATATTTACTCACATGTATGAGTTTACCAAAGACACATACATATATACATGTATATAAATAAAAAAATATATCTCATCAATATACAAATAAAAATGAAAGGAAGGATTCCACTAATCATCAAGACTTATCACATACCTCATTACAAACATTCACAAACAAGTTTGTAAATTAATATTAACAAACACTTGAACTAGACTAAAGATCACTTACCTTCTACCAAACTATCTTGACTCAACTAAGACCATCTAGGGCATGAGTGTGTGAATGCTCAGGAAGACTGAATTAGAGGTTACCATACCAAGTTCTTCTCCTGAGTGATACTTCCCCTCTCTTCTAAAGGCTTAAACATAGTCCTACATTACAACTTAGTCCATCATAGTAGTTGTTAGCTGAATCAATGCATTCATATACTTCTCATTGTACCATAGAAAAAAGGCAACTTGCTTGATTTGGGGAATAATTGACAATAAATTGGACTTAATAAGGTCTTGATTTAGTGTTGTGAGGTGTTTTTCACATCCACATTATATCTTGGACCCTTTCAAATGCATTTAATGATGTCTTGTGAAGTGTTGTAACACATTTCTACACTTTTATACACTCTTCTACACTCTTCTCATTATAATTCATCTAAAAATCACCTTTTTATCCTTTATCAAGTCCTATTCTAAAGTGTTGTAAAGTCTTGTAACAAGCTTTCATGCTTTTCTAGGATTGTTATCACTATTTACACCTCTTATGCTTTATTTGGCTCCTTTATGCATTCATAGTCCTTAATTAAGTGTATTTTTGAATGTAAACTCGACAAACAACATTAAATGCAACTTAATTCCTGACACCCACTTACAAGCCTAGAGTAGGACCCATTCACCAGGGGTGGCGAATGAGTCCCTCTTGGCTCCAAATTCAAAATAATTCAAAATTTCTTTCAGATTTTTATTCAAAAAGACCTTATGTTGGCCTGTGATGTTGTATTATTGGGTAATTAGGGAATAAGTGTGTATAAATAAGTGTTTTTACACCCATTTTAACCCCCATTCATCCATTAACTCATTCACAACTCATTCATCATTTATATTTCATCTCAAGTCAAGCAAGTTAGGGTTTCATCATTGCAAGTTATCAAGTTAGCTTCCTAAGACATTCAAGGGCCCAAATTCTTCATGTTTTTCTGCAGACATTCAAGATAAATCTTCATGGCAAGGTAATAACTCCATTATTGTATGCTTCATTAAATTCTTCTCTCATTTTGGTTTAATTACCTACAAAGGGGTTTGACCAAGGAAAACCCCCATCCCCTAACATCCAACATTTCTCTTTCTTGTCTTGTGTGTTTGCAAATTTAGACATCTTGGAGGCTTAGAAATCATTGAAGATTGCATTGAAATTTTTTCAAGTCATCTCTTCATTAGATAAGTCAAAATACCCACAAAAAGTCACTTTCGGGCTTGAATCCGACAGTTTTAGAACCAAACACCTAGAGAAGCAGAAAGTGAAGAACGAAGGCTCCTGTTTCCACCTTTGAATATTCAAAAATTCAAAAGTGGACTCATTCACCATGGGTGGTGAATGAATCCCACTTCCAGGCTTGATTTTGGTTTCCTGCATTTTTGGATACCCATTTGTCTGAAACGGGTTGCAAAATAGTTTCACAGAACTCAGACTAATTTTCTCAAAATGGTGAATGAGTCACACCAGGCCTAAAAATCAAAATCAACAACATATTACAAGTCATTTCAAGTCTCCAACAAGTTTACAAGTGCACCTCTTCAGTTCCATTCATTTTTGTTGTACTTTATTTTCATTTCTAGGTGTTTTTGCATTAAACAATGTGTTTTCCAACAAGTTGCATTTCAATAGTTTCCATTTGATAATCAATACATTTCATTAGTTTTCTACATTTAAATTAGTTTATTTAGACATATTGCATCCATATCACATTAATCTTTGAATGTGAACATTGCATTTTGGCCCATCTTTCTCCTTTTAGGTAAAAAACCCTAGAAGTGCTAGAAAGGATTAGGGTGCCAAAATATTTATCTACACTCATACATGTCATATTCACATTATATATTTCATATACTAAATCATAAAGAATTTAATTGAACCAAGCATACATTCAACATGTTCCAACAGAATTCATAAATAAACACATTCACATTTATTGAAGTAATTCACCAAACAAGGCAATAATAAATAGGTAATAACGCATGGGGTGTAACATCATCTCTCACAAATTCATTTAGATCTACCATGATTTTAGGGAAAAGATGATTTCTAGCCTATGGAAAGATATACATTCTACTATGTTTTTCAAGTTGCTCTATTAATCATCATTTTTTAATTTATGCTATTTAAGCTATGATTTATTCTAATGTATTATTATAGATTCAAGTGCAAGAAAATATATTTACACTTGAGGTGGATCACTTACAAGTGTTGTTATATCTTTAGGGAAATACCCTTTGTGTTATCTCAAGAGTAACTTTGACTCCCACCTCCTCTTGGGGTCAGTCTCCTCCTTGAGGGAATCATTGTGCCCATAGACATTCTACCTATGGCCATTGAGAGACTTACTCTTAGGATTCTCCTCCTCTTGTGAGAAGTGATCTCGCTCAATAGGGTTAGTTACAACCTATTAGTAGGCGCTTTTCCTCTCCACCACTTGATGGTGGAGGAAATTCATGTTGGCGTAAATCTAGTGAATTTTCTCATTTGGCTCTTGTCATCTTCCCTACTTCAATGGTTATTAAAGAAAATTCAAAAGAAAATTTTAATAATGATAATGATGGATGAGACTTCCCTATGGTTACCTCAAGCCCTACTAATGTATGGGATAAAATGGATGATTGTGATCCCCCTCGTCCTCCTTCTACATATGCTCTATCCACTTAATGACCTATTTTATATTTTCTATCATCTTGCTCTAAGTTGATGCCCTATTTGGACTTAGGGTTGTGACTTTTTTCACCCACCATTTTTTTTGCATATGTGTAACAATATTTTCTATATGATAATATAGAATATTCATAAAAAAATCTCATATTTGTGCATATATTAATAACTATTGTGTCCATACCCATGAAATAAAAATTGATGAAACTCTTATATGTTAAACCCTTTTAAATTTTTTTTTTTTTAAAGTTTTAGTTTGTAAAGGAACTTCACATTCTAATTCAAATAGAGGCCTCACTCACACATTATTTAAAATTGAACTATTCTTAAATGAACAAATTTAAACACAAACAAGTTCAAATATACTTATGAAAACAAATAATTAATCATTGCTTATTTTAATACATTTTAAATATTTTTATAAATTATATGATATTTAAATACATAATTAAATATTTAAACACAATAAATTAAAATATCTTAATTACAAAACACTTATTTTATAAAAATAATTGAGAAAGCTATAACCCAAATATATCTCATATGTCCAATCCATAAAAGTGTCCTAAAAGAATGGACACTAAACTCTACCCCTACCAACAAAACGATTGGTAGACCCACATGTTAAATAAAATAACCACATAAGGAAGAGAGGGATGAGAAAAACAAGTGAATCTCTAGCAAGTAAAAGAAAAAGTGATTATAAAAAAGTGCATTATTCAAGGATGTTTTGAAGAGACAAGAGTGAACTTTCTGGAGAATTTGTTTTGTGAAACCCTAATCCTTTCAATGTTTTTTCTTTCTTTTTCTTCCTTTTGCAGTGTGATGGATGAATCCTTGTGTGGATTCCCTTGATGTTGCTTTGAATTCTCAAAAAAAGCGGTGGGTATATGAAGGGGAAGCTAAAAAACCTACAATGAGATTAAAGCTGGTGGCAAGGCAAGCAAGGGTTTCCAAGGACTCAACTGATTTTACCATAGATCTTGATGCTATGGAAGAAAATACTGTCATGGAGGGGGAAAAGAGTGCAAATGTGATGGCAACTGCAAATGATACACTCAACTCAAAGAATGTGGTCTTCACCTAGAATGTAAAAAGAGGAGAAAAGAACCCAAGATTTTCAACCGACAAACTAGGTAAAACCCTAGAGTTTCAGTTCCTTGATGATGTTGTAGATCTCATTGATAAAACTCAAAGTAAGATTGCTATTTTGTTTTTTTTGAAAGGAATATGGGCCATATAATTATAATTTTTCAAATGGGAAAAAATAAACTGGGAAAACAAGGGATGGGAGATTGAAACAATAAGAGGTTTAGGAAAGGGGTATGTCTCTTATATGTTTATATTAGGAGAGCATGCTCAAGGGTATGTGCAGAATCATGATGGGCCAAAAAGTGGTGATATGATGGGTATGTGGTTGACAACTTTTTTTAACCTAAAATTGATGAAACGAAAAGGGTTTTTAAAGGAGATTCTCAGCTTTCCACCAGTATAAATTATGCTTTACTTTGAATTTAATAAATTATTATTATTCAATTTCTGTTTGAATTACAACTAAAGTCCTGATTGATAGGATCATGATTGAAAAATATTTATATCTTTCAAATGGTATCACATTTTTTGAATATGAAATATGTGTCACATTCTATGCTTCACATACTATAGGATTAAAAAAATAAAATTTGAATTTCATGAAGCTTTGACCAACTTAAGGTGGTCAGACATATGAGTTTTTATATTTTTAAAAAGTTGTAATAAAAAATTCATAATTAATTATTTACTTGGAAAAAAATTACAAAAAAATATGCATCACATTAAGACATGAGTCCTCTATTTATATCTATTTAACATTATAAAAAAATATTATCATTTTATTGTGGTTAGGGTGGTAAGACAAACACCTACTTCTTATTTTTTCCCTAAAATTTAAGTGCTACTACATTGAAATTTCAAATTTTCACCAAATAGGTTTTAAAAAAAAAAATCTAGTAGTTTAGAAACTACATTCAATTTCTATAGATTCTATTCTTACATATTTTTGAAATAATATAGATAACTTATTCAAATTTGTACGTCAAGTTGCCTAACTCTGGTTTTTCTAAATTTTATCACCACTTAAGGGCCTTTTTTTCCATGATGATCTTGCACATACCTTCAAGCTATGTTATAGTATGGAACATGGGTGATCTGTGGAAAAATTTGCTACCTCCAAGCTTGGACATTTTACTTTCATCCTGAAGGACCTTCTCACTCTTGTTACCCTATGTGGCTAGAATTGTCATTTTTAAAATTAGTCTTCAAACCCTTTCTTAAGGACATTGTGGCCCAACTAGGTAAAGTAATTTGGTGCAAACAGAGTTCTCAAAAGTTTTCTAGTCTAAGAGTTCACCTAAGAGTTTTTGTAGAAGTGGATTTGAACAGGCCTCTGCTAGAAACTATTAAATTATATGGCCCTAGGTTTGAATTAGACCATCCAATAGTTTATCTAAATAAGCACAATGCTTGTTTTTTTTGTTGAAAAGAGGGTCATTTGAGATCTGAGATTTCTCCATTAGGAAAAATAGGCCCTCTTTGTCTCCTACACAAGTTCTTCCAGCCAATGTTGTTTCTAATCCTACATTACAACCCAAGCGAATTGTCAAAAGTCCTCTTCCTTCTTCTTGTCAAATGAACAATAGTATTCCTTCTACTTTCCATTCTTCCTCTAAGCCCCTTGCTATTCTTCATTCTTCCTCTGAGCCCCCAATAATGGCCAATGCTTCTTATAAATATGTTATCATGAATGATGACTAGAAAACTATTCAGAAACAAAAAGAACCTTCTTCCCCTTCTTCAAATTCTCATTCCCATCTTAATGAACCTGCTAGTCTAAATTCTCCTAGGTTGTTGAAATCCCCTAGTAGATCATTGTCTCCTCCTCCTAATTCTAGACAAGGTTCTAGATCTCCTTTTGGTGGTTCAATTGAAAAACTGATCAATGATCAAGAAGTTCCCATCTCTAACCGCTATGGAGTGTTACCACAAGAGGAGGATGATTCTCTTGATGTTTCACCATGAGATTTAGAATATTATCTTGGAATGTGAGAGGGATTTCTCACCCTCGTCATAAATTTAAAGTCAAGGACACTCTTGAAAAATGGAAACCTTATGTACTTTTGCTACAAGAAGTTAAAATTGGTAATAAACGTTTAAATATGTCTCTTTTTACTCTTTGGAAATATTCTCTATTTTTTCATACCGCATATAAGGAGGGAAACGATAGGGCTATTATTGGTTTGTTTCCTTCAATATCCAAACATGTCATTGACAAGGGAAAAAATCCATCTCATAATTGTGTTTGGGCCCTCACCTTTATCAATGGGAATCCCGTCGATTTATGTTCTATTTATGCTCCTAACAATTTGAGAGAAAGAATTGAACTTTGGGAATGGATGTCTAAGAACCTTCCTATTGTTGATTAGGTGTTGGGAGGGGATTTTAACATGGTGGAACATCATGAGGATCATAGTTGGTTTAACTATTTTAAGCTTAGCCAAGAAGAATTTGAAAAATGGATTTACTACAGAAATGTGCTTGGAGTTGTTGATCCTATCCATAATAAATTTCTTATCATGCCAATATTGGTACACTTGGTCCAATTGCAAACCTAGTAATGATAGGAAGTTGAGCAGATTGGATCGCTTTTATTTATCACACAATTTCCATTTAGATAAGTTATCTCAAGATTTTTTGGTGCTAGTGGACTAAATTCTACAACCTTACCTGATTATTTTCCAATCATTTGTTCATTTTCTTCTACCGAGAATGTTGATGATGAGTCTTCTCCTCAAATCCCTTTCAAGCTTAATATTTCTCATCTTAGAAATAAGAATGTGTTTCATCTTTAGTTGGGATATGGAACTCTATACCTAAACCGGTTGAAGGAGAGTCATGGGTGAGATGGTGGATTTTTGTGATATCACAATGTGTTGAGTTTCATAGTTCATTTGGAAGAAGAATGGCCTGGAAACGTAAACATAGTGAAAAATCTCTCCACGGGTAGCTAGAACTGGCTAGAGTTGCTCTTACTGAAGCTCAGCTATGGAAACTTGACCACTATAGAGGATAGGGTACAAAAGTTAGAGCCAAAATTCAATGGATCAAGGAAGAGAACAAAGGATCTAAGTATTTCTTTAATCATCTCAACTATAAGCATAAAAAAGAGAAAATTCAAGTTATAAGGGACGAAAGTGGGCATCATACTAATCAAGCAAAAATTATTAATCTATTTCATAACTTGTATGAAAAGCTATTTAGAGAAGAATCTAATTGGACTAATATCCAACATGCATTGGAGGATAGCATCCATGATTTTATTCCAAATATGATTGATCCAGGTTATAGAAAATATTTGGATTGAATCCTCTCTTTGGATGAAATTGAATGTGCCTTGTTCTCTATGAAACCAAATAAAAGCCTTGGTTTTGATGGTCTTCTTGGTGAGTTTTATCAAACAATGTGGAAGCATATCAAGGATGATTTCTATATGCTATATTTGGAAGCCTTTCAAAATGGTTCTTTAGGCTTGGTTATTAATAAGGGTATTATTAAAATTATTCCTAAGGGGAAAAATGAGGATACTATTGCTGATTGTTGTCCTATTACACTATTAAACACTTCATATAAAATTATTGTGAAGGCTTTAGCAATCGGAATTAAACCCATTGTGCAAATGATTGTGAGAGCTGAGCAAACATGGCTTTTAAAAGGAAGATATATCCTTGATAACCTTATGCTGGCTTGGGAGACTATGGAATGGGCACAACAATTAGGTCAAAATGCTTTGATAGTTAAGGTAGATTTTGATAAATCTTACAATAGAATTCGTTGGAGCTTTATTCTTAAAATGCTTCAATGGCT
This sequence comes from Sequoia sempervirens, assembly GCA_007258455.2. Lineage (NCBI taxonomy): Eukaryota > Viridiplantae > Streptophyta > Pinopsida > Cupressales > Cupressaceae > Sequoia > Sequoia sempervirens. The sequence continues at coordinate 39,716 of VDFB02235255.1, read as the reverse complement.
AGGTTTTGGTCCTAATATTCAAAAGCATGTTCAAATTTTGTTTCAAGATGCTAATGCTCATTTGATTGTTAATAAGAATATGTTAGAATCCTTGGACTTATAGTGTTCCATAAGGTAGGGATGTCCATTTTCTCCCTTTTTGCATGTTCTTATAACTGATGCCTTGGGTTATTTTCTGCATAAAGCTCATCAAATGAAACTTATCAAAGGGATTTATATCCCTCAAAACTAAGTGGTTATTAATTCACACTTTGTAGATGATAGTATGTTATTCCTACATAATTTTGAAGAGGAGGTGAACAATACTTTAGAAATTAAGTTGTACTATGAGGTACCTGGATCTCTTATAGCTCATAATAAAAGAAAGTTTTTAATGACTTAGCCTTATTCTAGGCCTCAATGGATTTCAAAATAATGGAGGAAAATCAGGCATGGTGAGATAACTAGATATTTGAGTATCCAATTTGGCTTGGGAGTTTGTCTTTCTGAGATGTGGACTTGGTTCTTAGATAGAATTAAGTGTAAGTCAAGTTCAATTTTGGCAATAAATTTTTTTCTTTGGTTGGCAAGATTCAAGTGGCTAATAAAATTCTCATTTCTTCCCATGTGTACTATTCTTCTTATTGGATGCCATCTAAACAAGGTTATGAAGAGCTAAATAGAATAATTCATAGATTTTTGTGGTCTAGATGGGATGGTAATGGTGGTTGTATTGCTTCTTCATGGTGTCATTGCATTCAGCCAAAGTATAAAAGAGGCCTAGGGCTTATTGATCCCCAAGCCCAAGGGATTTTCCTTGCTGCAAAATGGATTATTAGGGATGCTGGTGGTGATGAACCATGGAAGATCTTGGTCTGTCAACGAATTATGAAATCTTCTATAAAGAGAAAATGATAGGATGTTCATTGGCTTGATAAAATTCTTTTGCCTTCTTTCTTTAAAATCAAAGCTTCTTTTCCCCTCTAGTATATTTAGAAAGTGTGGCAAAAAGTTAGTGATTTTTTAAATTGGAATGGATCTTCCTTGCAAACCAGGTTTAGTTTTGTTTCAATGTCAATTTGGTGGAATAAAATAATTTCTTATCATGATTAGCCATTGGTAGTTTGTTTCACAAGACAAGCTTATTTTTTAAAAAAAAGGGAGTTAGACAATTTAAAGATCTTTGGGACTTTGATCTATTTTATTGGGCTCCTTGGAACAAAATTAAGGAGCAGTATGGGCTGAGTTCTAGTTATATAAACAATTCATCATTCTTATTAAATCTCTTGTGCAAGTGGATCTTACTATGAAGTTATGTACTTCAAGGGACTGCTATTTTTTTAGAGACTACAAATGGTTATCATAAAACAATTTCAATCATTTTCCTTTAAAAAATATATATTTGAAGATGCTTATTAGTTGGAATATTGCTAATATTTTAAATTAAAAGTGGAAATGCAAACTTAGTTCTAAATTTTGGTTTAAAATAAGTGCTCAAATATGGCATTCCAAAGCTGATTTTGACTCACAGGTGTTGATGTGGAAGATATTACATTGCAAGCTACCTATGGGGGATAGGTTGAAGTGTATTATTGTCCAACCAACAAACTATCTCCTTTGTAAGGGTGTGGAAAGCTTGAAACAAATTTTTTGGCATTATACATATGTTAAGAGGTAATGGTTTAATGTTTTCAGAGATTTTTCAGCTAGTTTTATTCACAGTTTGACTTAGAAAGAAGTTGTTTTTGGTTTTGGTATGCAAAAGGATGTGATTGTTGATTCTATTCAACATGTTTTGAAAAATATATGGAAAAATAGATGTGCTACAATATTTTCTAACAACTATTTTCAGGTAGCTGGTACTTTACGACTTTACTCTGACATATGTCTTTAGATGGCTATCCTTTTTTTGCAGACCCAGGTTTTATGCAAGAAGAATGAGAGGGCCAAACAGTAGTGTAGACACCTAAATTTAATCACTTCCATATGATTAAATTTGTTGCATTCACGTCTATCATATTAGTATTAATTTATTAAATTAATATTACACCCTTTTTCCCATAAAGTATTTAATTTAATAATTAATACTTTATCATTTACCCTTATTCCTCTCTAAATTAAATAAATACACTAATTTATTTAATTTAGTCATTCTGCCTCTTTTTGATTTAAAAATCAATTTAAAATTCCTCACTTTCTCTCTCCTTGTCACATCCTCCAACATTTGCCACTTGCCTCTAACCTTCTGTTAATTAGCCTAATCCAATATTTGCACAACCTTAACCAAAATCATTAACTAAATTTAGCACCTCTTTTTGGTCAATTCTTCCTTTTTTCCTTTTTGATGTTAACCCCCTTTTCTATGTGAATTTTTAATTCACATTTATTTGCTCTAGATTCCTCCTTTAAATGTGAATTTTAATTCACATTCCATTCTCCCAAGGCTTCTAGAACCTTGGACTTGTCACAATCTCCACATGTGACCAAGTCCCACCTTTTGAGCCCACCTTTTATCCTCTAGATCATCTTATGAATGTGAATTTTTATCCTCCAACCACCTTTCCTTTTCCCATGTAGATTTTGAGGAATTCTAAAATTCCTCAAAAGTCCCTTTCACTCCCACTTGGGGACAAGAAATCCCTTTTTGTGGCAATCCTCTCATCCCCCAAGGTGCATGTCCTTTTCCACCTCATGTACCTTTTTGACAACTCATCTCCACCTCATATCCTCTTGTCCACTTCACCCTCCACATGTCAAGATGTGAGGGCTTGTGGGTTCTGAACCCACCATAGCCCTTCATCTTGGCCTTGTTGGATCAATCTTGACCCTTGAGTTCTCTAGAGAATTCAAATTCTTCTATAAATACCCCCTCCTCAAGGGCATTTACACAACACTTAGCCATCTTGCACCCTTATGCTGTCATTTTGTATTTCCAACACTTTGCATTTTTGATAACTACATGCTATCCATTTGAATCCTCAAGTCTTTTCAATCATTCAACCATCTTTGTTCATCATTTTGCATATTGAAGCTTGCATTTTAGTCACTCAATCCATCATCTAAGGAGCACACAACCAATCCAAGCAAGGGCCAATCAAAGAGGTATCAACAACAAGGGAGGTAAAAATATTTGTGTTTCATTTTATTTGCATTCCTTTTCGTTGTAACTCTTTTGGCTAATCTTGAGGTGTCCTTGGCATTTTGTTATTCATGTTTCTTAGTTATTTCACACATTTAGAGCAGTAGGAATTCCAACTTTTGCAGAATTATCAGAACAGTTTGTCTCCTACTTCTCCTTCAATTTGCGGAAGGATACTGACACCTTAGATCTCTTGAAAGAGAAGCAACGGGATGGAGAAACCTTTACCAGCTACCTCCAACGGTGGCGTGCGTTAGCCAGTCGCATGAAAAATCCTTTGAAAGAAAAAGACATGGTCACTCTTTTTGTGGAAAATTCACATCCCGACATGGCCCACAATTTTAGACTACACTGTGTCACCACTTTCACTGAGATAGTGGAAAAGGGACCTATCCTTGAACGTGCCCTTATCGCCAAAGGACACATTAAAATACACAGTGATGACAAAGAACGGTCATTCGGAGATAAATCACGATTTTGGAACAAAAACAAAAATGCAGTGAATGATGGAGTGACAGACACCAAACATGTTCAAGTGGCTAATGCATCCCAAGGGCAACAACAGTCTGTATCCAACACCATATCAGTACCGCAGGGGGCACCTCGTCCCCCTCAACAGTCAAACCAAAGAAATCAGGGGAACACCAAACGTCAATATGCCCAATTGGGCGAGCCCTTGAGTGTTGTTTTCAATAAATTGTTACAAATCAATTATCCCATCACATATCCTTTCACCAAACCATTCGATGAGTCAAAACCCAAGCCGGCATGGTTTAAAGACAATGAGTATTGTGACTTTCATAAAATCAAGGGACACTCCTTGAATAAGTGTCAGGGTTTAAAAAATTATGTCCAAGATCTCATTGATCGAGGAGATATCAAGGTTGACCCCAGTCAACCTTCGTCGTCCAATGCTCAACTGCAAATCTATCAAAACGCCTTCCCAAACCATAGCCAAGGTCCTAGCACCTCCACTAGTCATCCCCAAAATAATAGCACCAATAATGTGACTTACAAGAATGTACCCTTCAATTATGAAGGTGTTATTCATTACATCGAGCAGGTGGAACCCCGAGTGTCCATGATCCACGTTAAAGCCAAAGACCCACAATGTGCTGTGACTACGCGACGAGCCCGCATCACCGTCCCTGCAGCATCCGCACCCATCCAACCCGCTCTTGTAAACTCTCAATATAACATTCTTGATCACCTAAGGAAGACCCCCGCTCACATATCCATTTTGGATTTGCTTAGGTCTTCCCCGATACATCAAGAGATCCTCAACAAAGCCTTGCAGGAAACCCATGTCCCAAACGACATCGACCCCACATAATTCCAAGCTTTGGTGGGACACTTGGCTTTGTCTCACCACCTCCATTTCAGCCAAAATGATATGCCCAACATTGGCATCAATCACAACCGCCCCCTACATATCGAAGTCATAATTGCCCGTCATAAAATAAAAAGGGGTCTTGGTAGATAATGGCTCTGCCCTTAATCTATGTACTTTGAAGTTCATAAAACAGATAGGGTATTCTCAAGCGGACCTAAGCAACCAGATAATTACAATCAAGGCTTATGACAATGCAGAAAGAAATTCAGAAGGCATCATCAGTCTTCCTATACAAGTGGGACCTGTGCTCCAATATACTACCTGCCATGTCCTTGATCTGGACTTACCGTATAATCTCCTCCTTGGCCGCCCATGGCTCCATGCTATGCAGGCTGTTCCATCCACATACCACCAATGCCTCAAATTCCCGGTTAATGAACAGGAGGTCACCATCTATGCCGACCCCCAACCGTTTGAGTATTGTCAAGCTTTAGAAGCATCTTTCCCCCATTTACATTATTGTCCTGGGGTCGAAATGGGGACCTCCCACTCGTTATCCTCCAATCCATCATCCTCCGATCCATCATCCTCCACTGTAACAACCGCTCCATCTTCCACTGATCCTACAGTCACAAAAGTTCAGATCATTGACAAAGGGTGTGGCGAGTATGAAATGCATACTGCTCTTAATGTAGCAACTATGCCACCATCGCCACACGAGTATGGTCAACATCCCCATGCTACCCCAAAGGAGGACAAGACTGTCACCTTCCGTGGAAAAAATATTCCTACCACCACCTTTGTATCTCCAAGTATCAAAACAGATGCGCCAGAAGAAGACATAAGTCAGTGGGTCTACCGCGAAGAGCCCGAACCAGAAACTCCTCTAAAGAAATATTTTCAGGAAAAATATCCTTGGCCAACAAAGTTTGTGGAGAAACATAACTACCAAGGTAGAGGCCTAGGTAAAGAGGAACAAGGGCGATTGCAACCCATTGATACGTCTCTGCTACCAAAAAATGTGGGCATTGGGTATGACAAAAAGCAAAAGAGTCCCACAACATCATCTAATACTTCCAATAGTATCACTATGGACGATGGCTCATTGGAAGACATACCTGAGGAGGAGTCCATCATACATGCATACGATGATGTCGATCACACTGATTTATCCTCCATGTTTGAATGCTTATCTGTTTGCACCATCAGCCTATCCCTTCGTCACCCTGAACTCATTGACTGGGACCTACAAAACACCACACCTGTCAGTATGACTACGGACACCTACGTCAACCTTATGGGATTGGGGGAGGATGAACACTCTAGTCGCAAAAATAAAAGTCAGAAAAATAAAAAGAGGTCATCTAGTGAAAACCTCCCTGAGGCGCTTCCTGACCTAGAAGAAGTAAAAATAAAGGACGCATCTGAAGGCGAAAACCTCGAAGAGGTGCTGGAAGATGGAGATGTTCATCTTCCCCTTATGGGAACTCAGCTATCTGCCAGGTCATCTATCCTGATTGAAGAAACACAAGAAGTTAATTTGGGAACTGCTGAAAATCCGAAGATCACTTATGTAGCCAAGTCACTCTCTAAACAAGAATATCCAATCTTTGCGCAGCTACTCCAAGAAGGCATCATCAATTTTGCCTGGTCATATTCAGACATGCCAGGCTTAGACCCTGCTTTAGTGGTTCACCACTTAGACATTCGTCCAGACGCCAAACCCGTCAAGCAAAAACTTCGTAAGATGCATCCGCGTATGCTTAAGTAAAGAGCCGTGGAGAAGCACGGATGCTCTTTCATCGCACTCCATTGACTACCCTAATGGATTCTGTCCATAGTGCCTGCTGTTAAACCAAATGGTGACATTCGTCTGATAGATTTTAGGATCTCAACAAAGCCCGCCTTAAAGATGATTTCTTCCCAATATTGACATGTTAGTAGACTAACGGCAGCATATGAGATGTTGTCCTCATACGGCTTCTCCTGCTACAACCGTGATACTCTGATTGCACTGAAGACCAACACACAAAACCGCTTTCACAACTCCTTGGGCACCTTCGCTAACGCTATGCCCTTCGACCTCAAGATTATGGGCAAATATATCAAAGAGTTAAGGACGGTTATCTTCCATGACCTTATCCACATCATCATGGAAGACTATGTCGATGATCTATTAGGAAAATCCAGAACGTGAGCTGAGCATCCCACCATTCTGAAGAAGATATTTGAGCGATTAGAGCACTATAAGTTGCGGTTGAATCCAAAGAAGTGCGTCTTCGGGGTTACATCCGGGAAATTACTGGGTTTCATAGTCTCCCGCAGAGGTATTGAAGTTGATCCCGCCAAAGTGAAGGCTATTCTGGATATGCCACCTCAACGCAATCTAAAGCAGTTAAGGAGCCTCCAGGGAAAAATGCAATCCATCCGGCGGTTCATAGCTCAACTCGCAGATAAATGTCAGCCGTTTACCCATCTTCTGAAGAAAGATTCTATTTTCTGATGGACCCCACAGTGTCAAACAGGTTTTGATAAAATCAAGGAATACCTAGCTCATCCACCAGTTTTGATGCCGCCTATTCCAGGAAAACCTCTCCTACTTTATATCTCTGCTACCTCGGTCGCACTGGGGGAATTATTGGCACAGCACGATGAGTCATTCAAAGAAAGAGCAATCTACTACATCAGAGAACACTAGTCGGCTATGAGCTAAATTACACTCCTATGGAAAAAGCATGCCTCACGCTAGTCTTCAGTACACAGAAACTCCCCCATTACATGCTTAGTCACCCAGTCAAGCTAATCGCTAAAATTGATCCCTTGAAATATCTGTTATCTAGAACCACTTTGACTGGTCGCATGGCCAAATGGGTCATGCTACTGAGTGAATTCGACATCGAGTATGTAGAGCGCAAAGCTATCAAAGGACAGGTTATTGCTGATCAATTAGCTGAAGCACCACTAGTAGATGCCTACCCAATAGACACTGAATTCCCAGATGAAGGAATCTGCACAGTAACAGAAGCACCAGCTTGGACGTTATACTTTGATGGCTCATACACTCACAATGGATCTGGGGCAGGAATTCTATTAGTCACCCCTCAAGGTGACTACATCCCAAAATCCTTCAGAATAGCATTTCCCTGCACCAACAATATGGCGAATATGAAGCCCTCCTCACTGGCCTTAGAATTGCAAAACAGTGGCACATTACACATTTGAAAGTCTTTGGAGATTCCTTGTTGGTTATCAGACAAGTTAATGATGAATTCCTCACAAAGGATGACAAACTGCTACCCTATAAACGCATGGTGGACGACTTCAAGAAGTATTTCGCCTCCATACAGTTTGACCAAATCCCTCGTGTGCAGAATAAAGCAGCAGACGCCATGGCCACTATTGGCTCTTTGATTGACATGCCCAAAGATCGGACGGAGTGTGAGTTTCTGGTCGAACAACTGTTAATCCCTGCGTATGATGTCCCTGACACTGACATGGTGTGCGATGTTGTAGGTCCTGCCTCCCCGTGGTACCAAGACATATATACTTACCTCCGTGAGAACACCATACCCCCGGAACTTACACGCAACCAACGTAAATCCTTCATCCATCGTTCATCCCGATACATCCTCATTGGTGACACGCTTTATCGTCGCGGGTATGATGGAATCCTCCTGCGATGTCTGAATGAGACCGAAGCCCAAACGGTGCTAACAGAAGTACATGGTGGTATTTGTGGGGCTCACTCAAATGGTATGGCTTTAGCCAAAAGAATCCTACGGGCTGGATATTACTGGCCTACAATGGAACGTGATGCTTGCGAATTTGTAAAGAAATGTCTTCCGTGTCAACAGCATGCGGATTTGGTCCACGCTCCGGCACAAGATCTCCAGCCTCTCTTAGCACCATGGCCGTTCTCTCAATGGGGTTTTGACTTGATTGGCAAGATTCACCCACCATCATCCGACGGCCATACATTCATCATCACTGCAACTGAGTACTTCACCAAATGGGTGGAAGCAATGCCACTCTCCCAAATCACTGGTACTCAGATTTCTAAATTCATCCTCTACCATATTCTCTGCAGATATGGTATCCCCTCCACCATCATTTCTGATAACGGAAAGCCATTTAAAAATCAAGCCATGAAGCACCTATGGGATACCTTCCATATCCAACATCGTTGGTCAATGCCTTACTATCCTCAGGGTAACGGTCAGGCGGAAGCGACCAACAAAACCCTCATTCGCATTCTCAAAAAGGTGGTCAATAGCACTGGACGAGATTGGCACCTTCACATTCATCCCGCCCTTTGGGCATACCGCACATCCATCCGCACCCCAACAGGCGCCACCCCGTACTCGTTAGTATATGGAGCCGAAGCCGTCTTGCCAATCGAAGTCGAGCTCCCCTCATTGAGGATTTCTTTGAAGAACCTCATCAGCGAAGAAGATGCTCGTGTCGCTCGGCTTGCACAGCTAGAGTTACTCGATGAATGTAGAATATGGGCCTATGATCATCTACAAGTATACCAGAATCATCTCAAACGTCATTACAGTAAAAAGGTCCGCCCTAGGCAATTCCAGGTTGGTGAACTTGTGCTCAAGGAAAATCACTGCACTCAGCAAGATCATGACAAGAAAGGCAAATTTGAAGCAAACTGGTTAGGACCATATATCATAACTGCTAAATATGGATCTGGAGCTTATAGGTTGACTACTCTGGAAGGGGACCCGCTCGACGAACCTGTCAATATTCTACATCTCAAAAGGTTCTACGCTTAAAGTCCGCTTGGTCTACCCTATCAAAAAATCAAAAAATCAAAAAATAGTAAAAAGAAATAAATTTGTCCTATGGTGAAAACCACCCCTTGGTGGCGCCTTGGATAAGTATGGATGGTGAAAACCTGGTAACAGGCGTCATCCATAGAGGGCTTAATCATTATCTACCTCGTATCCTAGTTACTTTGTGTTATCATCCACACCTTCATCCCCCCGCATCAACCTAGGCCGCTTGGTACTTGTCGATTGAGCATTGGACGGCTCATCTTACCTGTCCCTCATCCTGAGCTTTCTTATGTCCCACTTCGAGCTTATGTCTTTCGTCCGTCGGTCTGTGTCATCATATAGGATCATCCATCGTGTCGGTCTCCATCTTGATCTCATCCTCTTGTCCCACTTCCATCTTTTTGTCGAACTACGTTGCCCCTGCGCTTTCACGTAGGCAAGGTTGGTCATTCGATCCTCCCCTGGGGCATTTGTCGGTCATATCTTGTGTCCATCATCGGTCACCATTGTCCTCTTTCCGCTTTATCCATGGTCCTTTTTCATGAACTACGAGGGCTCTGCGCTTTCACGTAGGCAAGGCCAATCTTTGATCGGGCCCCGAGCCCCTAGGTCTTTAGGTTGTGTCTTGTCCCCTTTGTGGTTGTCTCATCAAATTATGCCCTTATCCAGCTAATTCTTAAACAAACAAGACCCACTTGTATCAATAAATCCGATCAATTTTAAATATCCTTTATCATATCGATCTTTTCGCTTAGCATCCAGCATAGGTCTTAACAGGATACATCCTTCCTAACAGGCCTCATCAATCCCATCCATCCCCTTGATCCTATGGTAATGGACATTTGAAATTGATTGTTATCTTTTGATACTTTTGGTTTTCGTTTATCATTTGAGCTCCCTATAATCACTTGTCAAGGCCACCATGATCCATCATATTATGGCACGTTTTGACTAGTCCGCATAGGGGCATATCTTGATCTTTTCTTTGATTGTGTCTTCTTGGTTGTCCCACATAGTACCCACCAAGATCCCCGAGGTCTTGTGTTATGTTGGGGCATCCTTCTGTCTTTGCGGTTATCCCAATACTGGGCCCGACTAAAGCCTTTCTTTCGAGACTTTGGGGTATTGGGATAGTCTTCTTGTCTGGCGTGTTTGTCTCATGCATTAGACACTGATTTACCTCGGTCCTCTATACCTTGGTGTGTTGTGTCTTATGCTATAGCAAAAACCAGTGCTCCAAAGATGATAAATTGAATTAGGATTGCATTTTTCATAATCATTGCATTCGCACTCACCCTATGGTTTTGGTTGTGCAAATACAAGCCCTCATTTCCTCTCAGGATACTGATACCTTTTGAACAGATGCCAGACTACATCCATCACCGCATACTCATCTTCCCTCCACTTACCCCACCAGTTCTTATTGGCACCTATAGCCGCATACCGTCCATGCATCCATTGCTACCTGCATTCTCACATGTTAGGTCCATATCTCCATCACTACCTGCATCACAAAATATTAGACACATAGTACATCATATCCTGCATATATAAACTAATCATACAAAATCCATCTTACACATATACACACATAACACATCTACCAACTAGCCATCCATATATTTAAAACATCATAGATCCCACTAAGTACGCATAGCATATCACCAGCACCATACATCCATACAATAAGCACATATCTCTAATCATTCATAAACAAAGCATAAATGAATATAAGCATGATCATTAACATTCCAACATATAGATCAACATTTTATGAATATAAGCATACATAAACCAACACGTGAGCATAAATAAAATACTGCATCCATCCACAAAACACATAATGATACACACATATGCATATAGTCCTCCATCATAGATAGAAATAAACCACATGGTGCTAATAAGAACTGTCACATATCCATCATACATATATCCATCACTATAGCATGTGTCACATATACATCATACATATATCCGTCACATGACAAAGTACAAAATCCAAAGATAAGGAACATCCCTGATATCCATCCTACACAATCCATCCTGCATCTGTCAAAAATACAGTACCCTGTCACCTCCCGAATGAACTCCCCACGTATGATCTCTGTGGAGACTC
>VDFB02235255.1:0-28259 GCA_007258455.2 Sequoia sempervirens | reverse complement strand
CCCGCCTTTTAAATTTTATTTTTACGAAAAAAATTTTGCGTAAATCACGAAGGGGAGGTTTTTCTTTCTCACTCACCTGCTGTCCGCCTGTGCCCTCGTGGTACATTGCCCGTACTCCGTCCGCCCGGTGCACGATCGCGGTGTCGTTGTCTGTCGGCATCGTCTCCCTCATTTTTTTATCTCCTCTCCACTCTTTCTCTCAACTGCTACAGTGCAAGTGAGCCATGTAATTTTTCAAATTACCTTTTAACCCCCCCCCCCCCACTCCAAAAAGGTCTTTTTTATCTTTTATTTAACCTTTTATTCCCCCAACTAATCCCAAACTTCCCGGGGCCGCCATTCGTAAACCATACATCCAATCCACTCCATTCAAAAGGCAAACTTGCTTAATTTTTCGCCCTCTATCCAACGGTCCCCTCCATTTCTTTTTATCGAGACATCGTCTGGGGCCCCTCCTTTCTTCCCCAATCGCCCTCTCGAGGGGGCATACCCTGCCACTTCCTTCAATCCATTTCAAACCAGGCACTGGGGCATCCCCTTTCTTCTTCGTCAGGCTGGGGCATCAATCCTCATTTATTTCTTCATCCTCGACATTCACTTTTCTTCGAAACATTGTTATTTCAACAATATTTCGAAGAGGGGCAAAATGTAGACACCTAAATTTAATCACTTCCATATGATTAAATTTGTTGCATTCACGTCTATCATATTAGTATTAATTTATTAAATTAATATTACACCCTTTGTCCCATAAAGTATTTAATTTAATAATTAATACTTTATCATTTACCCTTATTCCTCTCTAAATTAAATAAATACACTAATTTATTTAATTTAGTCATTCTGCCTCTTTTTGATTTAAAAATCAATTTAAAATTTCTCACTTTCTCTCTCCTTGTCACATCCTCCAACATTTGCCACTTGCCACTTGCCTCTGACCTTCTGTTAATTAGCCTAATCCAATATTTGCACAACCTTAACCAAAATCATTAACTAAATTTAGCACCTCTTTTTGGTCAATTCTTCCATTTTTCCTTTTTAATGCTAACTCTCTCTCCTATGTGAATTTTTAATTCACATTTATTTACTCTAGATTTCCCTCCTTTAAATGCGAATTTTTAATTCACATTCCATTCTCCCAAGGCTTCTAGAACTTTGGACTTGTCACAATCTCCACATGTGACCAAGTCCCACCTTTTTGGAGCCCACCTTTTATCCTCTAGATCATCTTATGAATGTGAATTTTTAATTCACATTTATCCCTCCAACCACCTTTCCTTTTCCCATGTAGATTTTTGAGGAATTCTAAAATTCCTCAAAAGTCCCTTTCACTCCCACTTGGGGACAAGAAATCCCTTTTTGTGGAAATCCTCTCATCCCCCAAGGTGCATGTCCTTTTCCACCTCATGTACCTTTTTGACAACTCATCTCCACCGCATATCCTCTTGTCCACTTCACCCTCCACATGTCAAGATGTGAGGGCTTGTGGGTTCTGAACCCACCATAGCCCTTCATCTTGGCCTTGTTGGATCAATCTTGACCCTTGAATTCTCTAGAGAAATCAAATTCTTCTATAAATACCCCCTCCTCAAGGGCATTTACACAACACTTAGCCATCTTGCACCCTTATGCTGTCATTTTGTATTTCCAACACTTTGCATTTTTGATAACTACATGCTATCCATTTGAATCCTCAAGTCTTTTCAATCATTCAACCATCTTTGTTCATCATTTTGCATATTGAAGCTTGCATTTTAGTCACTCAATCCATCATCTAAGGAGCACACAACCAATCCAAGCAAGGGCCAATCAAAGAGGTATCAACAACAAGGGAGGTAAAAATATTTGTGTTTCATTTTATTTGCATTCCTTTTCGTTGTAACTCTCTTTTGGCTAATCTTGAGGTGTCCTTGGCATTTTGTTATTCATGTTTCTTAGTTATTTCACACATTTAGAGCAGTAGGAATTCCAAGGTATACAAGTAGTTACAACAAATTAAATATCTGTTAGTGAAGTTTTAGTTGGACAATAAAGTTGATCATTGTAAAATATTATTCAGTTATGAAAATATGTTTGTTATATGTAATGGCTGATAATTTGTTTAGTTTCTAGGCTTGCTGATGTACACTTATTATATAGTTTGTTTTTTTTTTAGCTACTTCTGGTAGCTCAATTCTTTTAAATTCTTTTGCTTTGATCAATACAAAAATAAATAAACAAAAGAAAAAGTGAATTTCATGAGACAACTTCTTTGTATGTGCAAGGCCATAGATGGGGCAGCTTGGGTTAAATTTGATGGTCGAAAAAGTGTGTAAAACATAAGTAGATCTCAAGGAACAATTTCCCTTTGCATTGAAAAAAGCCACTAAAAAAATTAGTGAATCTTGCGAGTCAATTTTTTATAGACTATTTTTTAATATTAAATAATTCTAACATTTAAAAAACATATTAATAAAATTAAGAATCATTTTTTTAATGTGAATGAAATATAAATTATTATTAATTATTTCAATAAATATTTTCTATATATAATTAGAAGGGTTCAATTTGATGTTTATAATGATTATATATTTGAGATTTTTTCTAATTTCAAATTTTTTATTATATTTAAACCTTTTTTTTTTCAAACAATATGTTGTCAAAATATTGTTTATTTTATAACAAAAATTTGTTGCTTCGGTACTTTAGTGCTGAGTTATTGATCTATTTGATGATTAGTCATCATTAATCTAAATATGGCTCAGTCTCGAACACCCCTCTAAAGCCACATTGCAGGTGCTCATGATTCTTAACTTGGCCTAATTCTAATAATCTGATTCTGATATTATGTTTAACTTTATTGTAAACCAAGCAGAATTCAAATCTAAACTATCTATATGCTGCTAGATGCTCTATTGCCATACTACAAACTTTCTTAACAATCAATCTATCTTTAATCTGAATTTCTCATTCTCCACCAATACAACTATCAAATTAATTTACAATCTATTTAAACAAACATGAATACATATACTTTCAATAAAGAAATGAAGAAATTGACACATTGTACAAATCATACAAATGCCAAATATATTAAATATCTTACAACCATCGAAATCTGCTTAAAAAATTAATGCTTCCTTTTACATAAAGAATATTAGATGTAGTCACCACATCCTCCTAAATTATTTAAATAATTAAACAATCATTCTGGTTAACTTGTTCTAATATTGATTTATCAAAATTCAACTGCAGAACTCTTTTTAGTTATGTATTTCGTGACAACTGTGCATAACTTTTTTTTTAAGTCAAAATTTATTATGTATTTCATGACAACTGTTCACGGAAACCCATCTGTCTGAAGTATTACAACCATTAGTTTCTATTTGGTGACCCTCTTTTCTATTCAGTTGGCAGCTTTTAGATCTGCCACAGTGTAAATAGAAGTAATTGCATGCCACAGAATAGTATCCAAAATTTATTTCTGCCCTGACAAAAATACGATCTCTCTATGCTTAAATATGATAAAATAAGTTAAAATTTTAGAATGTATGTACGAGATAAGTGCAGCCATTTGTAGCCAAGAGAGTTTGAGGCTTGAAATTAATATACGTGGAGAATCCTCAACTGTACCAACAATGTAATTGATACAGATATCATCTCTTCAAATTGATATTTCCTCTTGAATTTAAAGAATACTTAAAGCTGCAGACATATGATTGAACTGTGGAAACATGATGGCTCTTCATTGAATTGTAATCATAGAATTGTTGGGATTGGGGGAGAAGCTGAGGAGGTTGATAAAGTGTGCCAGTTATTGATTTCTGTAACTGATTTTTGACCCCATCATCCCTTTCCCAGCAGACAGGGTGGGACTAAGTAAATAATGACATAACTGAAACATATAGCAATGACTGAGAACTGACATCATCCTCCATTGAGAGTGGGTTAACAATGCTTTCACTAATACTTTTTATTATTTCATTATAATTATGTTCTACTCTTGGTGTTTTACCAACTTCCTACGCTTCTTTCTTCTTCTGATCTTAAAGTCTTTATTAAGGATTTGTCTCATTTTCATTTATGTAATTTGAGGTGTTTTATAAGGTTTGGAATATTATGTTGTAATCATGTAAATAAAATGTAAAACACAATCAATATATATTTTTTTTAAAAAAATTATTAAATATTTTTTAGGTAAATAAAATATGAAATTCTTAAGTAAATAAATATAAAGCTTTAAATAAAATAAAGTAATAATATGAATAAAATAATATAATTCTTTTAGTAGTTCTTTTTATTAATTTCTTTATATCTATGTTGTACTTTTAGTGTTTTACAACACTTCCAATGTTCTTTCTCGTCCTATTTTTAAAGTCTACATTATTGCATTGAAGTATTTGAATCACTTCAATTTAAAGTTAATGTTAGAGAAGTGTTTTAAAGTGGTTAACATTTATTTCTTGTTCTATTTTCAAACTTTACATTATGGAATGAAAAGAATTAAATCACTTTATTTAAAAAAAATATATTTTATTTAATTATGTTGAATGGTATTTTAAAGTGGCAACAAAGTATAAAGTATTATGTTGTGATAATGTATAAAAAGTGAAACAAGTCAACACATATTTATAACTTAGCATATCTATTTTTAGAAAAATCTATATACAAGATGCTTAGAAATATAATTTTTAAAAGATATTTTTTATTGAACTTTTTATTAAAGTCGAATAGACACCTTGAGAATGATATCTCTTGATATATTTTACTTACACTTTTTATAATATTTTACCATACATGATCGTAAACTAGTTTGTATTCCCTTTCTAGTTGAAACAAGACTATCTCTAGGTCAATGTCCTAAAATTGATGATGAACTAGAAGAGATGTGAAAATTTTCATATTGTCAATGTTGTAGGAAGCCTTATGTATGTCATGGTATGTACAATATTTGATATTTACCTAAGAAATGCAAACTGTTAGTAGGGTTATGGTAAATCATAGTAAAGAACATTGAACTTATGTGAAAATGGTTTTTAGATGTCTATGTGGGACTTCTAACCATTGTGTTTGTTATCACGTGGATCTAATGATGTGGGAATGATGGTTGAATTGAAGGAATTTATTGATTTAGTTTGAGCCAGTGATGTAGATTGTAGGAGGTTCACAAGAAACCAACATTACTTTATTTACAGGAGTAGTTAGTTGGATGAAAAATAATAATCCACAATCATGTTGTTCACTATAATAGTAGATTATATGGTTGCAACACATGCTAGTAAAAAAGGAGTGTGGTTAGAGAGATTGTGTTTATGTATTGGCTTTCAGTATAAACTAAGGATTGCATGTGACAATAAGAGTCACATCTATTTAGTTAATAACCTAATTTATCATTCTCATACAAGCATATTGATGTTTTGATGTTATAAAAGAGAACACCTCAAAGAATGTTTTAGATTCCCTCACTAAGATAGTCAATACAAAGAAGTTCAACTGGTGTAGGGAGGCCATAGGCCTTTTATCTTTTAGAAATTAATATAATATTATTGTAATATTTTAGTGTTGTTATCTTTTACTCTTGCAAGGTGTTTGGAAAGTGGGGTAAGTGCATGGAAAAGGGGGACAAACTAGTGATTAGCCTTGATATTTTTAGCAAAACGCATTTGCATTATGAAAATATTGTAAATATGTGCTTAATGTGTATGCATTTTTTTCTCTTTGCATTGAATTCAAATTTTTAATGATCCTTGCCCATTTAGGTTTGGATTTCCAATCTTAAGGTTGGGAAATCTCTTGTAGGTCCTAAATTCATCTTTTTAATATAAAACAATAAGAACTTGAACTTCAACCTCATCAAGTTTTACATGTTCCAATAAAAAATTTTATGAGTGTACCACCAAAATAAAGATGCACATCTTATCTTTTTAAACACACATTTTTTTATTATTATGAACAAGTAAGGAATTTATTTTTAATTTTCTTTGAAAAGTGTCTTCATATTCCTCTTTTTAAGTCCCGTCATTTCCATAATATATGTTGTAGCCCAAAATTCCCTTTTTCTATCTCTAGTGGTCCCTAGACCCAAATTGGTATAAGCGTTCTTAACCTTCATCCCCCATGTAAGCACTTAAGATCTCAAAAGTTTCTAAATATCGATAGATAATCCAAAAGAAGTACAATTTTTTATCCAATAATTATAAGAGTAGTGGGAAAAGAAAGGAGATCATCATATTAGGAGTCTTCCTCAAAATCATAGTAGCTAACACAATCATTCAAGGATGAGTATCTTTTGAAAATTCTCACTATACTATAGAATCATCTATTCATAGAGCATGATACATTTTTGAATATTTTATAAGACTTCATTTGAAGGATAACCTATTATAAGGATAATCCTTATATCATGTAAATTTTTTAATTCAAGTGAAATTTTTATTTCTTATAAATACATGCAATTTTGGAACACAATACTTTAGAACCATATATATATACAAACTTGCAATATTTGAGAAACTTGATAGTAATTTTTTATGCTTTGTAAAGATAAATATAGTCCAAGTCTTGTGTGTATTGAATGATGCAATATTTATGATATATAAAATTTTATTATTCATATGCATGTGCTATTCTTATGTGAGTTATTTTATAAATTAAATATATGTTTATAGTAATTATAAGGTTTACAATGTGATTGTTATTAATTTAGGTGTTAACATACAATTTATAGTTTGTGAAAATTTACCTAGAGGTGTGTGTGTGTTAGATTGGTTTCCTTGTTGGTTATAAAAGATAAAATATCCCATATAAAATTTATTGGTCTCCTATTTTTTAGTGCCAGAATCATCCTCTTGTGAAGACTCCCTAGGTTTGTGCTTTAATATTTTTGAAAAAGGGGTTCCAAAAACCTCCTATATTTTTTCTCTATAACTACTATGAATCTCTTTTCCTAGAATGAAATCAAGGCTAAATTTCATCTTTCCTGTCAAGATTGTGAAAGATTTGATATAACTATAGAAGCCATTTTAGTTGATATGATTCTAAAATTTGGTACTAGATCCTACAAAACTTGGTGGAAAGAACAAAATGTTATGCAAATACTTCTTTTTAGAATTACAAGCCTTTTCAAGGGTATCATTGGATTTCCATTGATTTACAGACAATGTCCACATTGAATCAAGGGTGGTTTTTGTTAGTCACTAGTGTCAGTTTGGAAACATAGGTTTCACACCATATGGCCAATAGTGTTGGAGCCTAAATTGGGCCACTTTTCTTGGCATCTTCTTTTTCAAGGGCTCCCCATTGGTTTCAAATTATCACATTTAGAAATTCCTAATCTTTGATGTCTTTTTTATGGACATCAAGAGTCCCTCAAACATATCTTCTAGTTTTGTCCTAGAGTTCAAGATGTTTGGTTTTGGATACATTACTTCCTCAATCCATTTAGACTAGAGCCTTTTTCCTAGCATATGATCTTATTAGGGGCCTTGCATTTATCATAAATTCATTTAGATCTACCATGATTTTAAGGAGGATATTATTTCTATCATATGTAAAGATATAAATTCTAGTATTTTTTCAAGTTGTTGTATTAATCATCAATTTTTAATTTATGATAAAGCTATCATTTTTTCTAATGTATTATTATAGATGGAACTACAAGAAAATAAATTTACACTTGAGGTGGCTCACTTACATGTGTTATTAGAACTATGCAGTAATTTACCCTTTGTGTTATAGCAAGAGTACCTTTGACTCCCACCTCCTCTTGGGGTTGGTCTCCTCCTCGAGGGCATCACTATGCCCATATCCATTCTACCTATGACCATCGAGAGACTCACTCTTAGGCTTCTCCTCCTTTTGTGAGAAGTGATCTCATGCTTAATAGGGTTTGTTATAGCCTATTAGTAGTTTCTTTTCCTATCCATCACTTATTGGTGGAGGAAATTTATGTTGACCTAACTCTAGTGAATTTTCTCATCTAACTCTTGTCATCTTTCCTACTCCATTGGTTATTAAAGAAAAATAAGAAGAAAATGTTAATAATGACAATGATGGATGAGACCCTCCTATGGTTACTACCATAAGCATTTTTGATGTATGGGACAAAGTGGATGACTGGGATCCCCCTCCTCATCCTTCTAAATATTCTACAACTGCCTATCGACCTATTTTTTATTATTTTTCCTCCAATTTGATGCACTATTTGGACTTTAGGGGTGTGAATTTTTTCACCCACCCTTTTTTTAATATGTGTAATAATATTTTCTATATGGTAATATAGACACTATTCACAAAAAACTCTCATATTTGTGCATGTAATAATAAGTATTGTGCCCATACTCTTGAAACAAAAGTTGATCTAATTATTGCAACTTAAACCCCTAGAATTTTTTATTGTTACTTCTAGAGTTTTCGTTTAATATTTAGTTTTTAAAAGAACTTCACATTCTAATTCAAATAGGGGCTTCACTCACTTATTATTTAAAATTGAATTATGCTTAAATGAGCAAATTTAAGAACAAACAAGTTCCAATATACTTATAAAAATAAAGAATTAACCATTCCTTATTTTAATACATTTTAATATTATTTTATAAATAATGATATTTAAATATATAATTCAATATTTAAAAACTATAACTTATAAGATGTTAATTATAAGACAATTAATTTTTAAAAATAATTGCAAAGCTATAACCCAAATATCACATATAGCCAAAGCATAAAAGTGTCCTAAAAGAATGAACATTAAAATCCACCCCTACCAAACCCAGAGGGATGAAGAAAATAATAATAAAAATTTCCTATCCACCACTTATTGGTGGAGGAAATTTATGTTGACCTAACTCTAGTGAATTTTATCATCTGACTCTTTTCATCGTTCCTACTCCATTGGTTATTAAAGAAAAATAACATACAATTTATAGTTTTTGAAAATTTACCTAGAGGTGTGTGTGTGTTAGATTGGTTTCCTTGTTGGTTATAAAAGATAAAATATCCCATATAAAATTTATCGGTCTCCTATTTTTTAGTGTCAGAATCATCCTCTTGTGAAGACTCCCTGGGTTCTTGCTTTAATATTTTAAAAAAAGGGGTTCCAAAAACTTCCTATATTTTTACTCTATAACTACTATGAATCTCTTTTCCTAGAATGAAATCAAGGTTAAATTGCATCTTTCCTATCAAGATTGTGAAAGATTTGATATAACTATAAAGGACATTTTAGTTTCAATATGATTAAAAAATTTGGTACTAGATCCTACAAAACTTGGTGGAAAGAACAAAAATGTCATGCAAATACTTCTTTTTAGAATTTCAAACCTTTTCAAGGGTATCATTAGATTTCCACTGATTTACATATGGTGTCCACATTTAATCTAGGGTGGTATTTGTAGTCACTAGTGTCAGTTTGGAAACATAGGTTTCACACCATATGGCCAATAGTGTTGAAGCCTAAATTGGGTTACTTTTCTTGCATCTTCTTTTTTGAGGCCTTCCCATTGGTTTCAAAGTATCACATTTAGAAATTCCTAATCTTTGATGTCTTTTTTATGGACATGAAGAGTCCCTCAAACATATCTTCTAGTTTTGTCCTAGAGATCAAGATGTTTGTTTTTTGATACATTACTTCTTCAATCCATTTAGACCAAAGCCTGTTTCCTAGCATATGATCTTATTAGGGGACTGGCCTTGCATTTATCATAAATTCATAAATAGATCTACCATGATTTAAGGAGGAGATTATTTCTAGCATATGTAAAGATATAAATTATAGTATTTTTTTCAAGTTTTTCTATTAATCATTAGTTTTTAATTTATGTGAAAGCTATCATTTCTTCTAATGTATTATTATTGATGCAAGTAAAAGAAAGTAAATTTACACTTGAGGTGGCTCACTTACATGTGTTATTAGAACTCTATGGTAATTTACCCTTTGTGTTATGGCAAGAGTACCTTTGACTCCCACCTCCTCTTGGGGTTGGTCTCCTCCTCAAGGGCATCACTATGCCCATAGTCGTTCTACTTATGACCATCGAGAGACTCACTCTTAGGCTTCTCCTCCTCTTATAAGAAGTGATCATACTCAATAGGGTTTGTTGTGGCCTATTAGTAGTTTATTTTCCTATCCACCACTTATTGGTGGAGGAAATTTATGTTGACCTAACTCTAGTGAATTTTATCATCTGACTCTTTTCATCGTTCCTACTCCATTGGTTATGAAAGAAAAATAAGAAGAAAATGTTAATAATGATAATGATGGATGAGACCCTCCTATGGTTACTATCATAAGCCTTGTTGATGTATGGGACAAAGTGGATGATTGGGATCCCCCTCCTCATCCTTCTAAATATTTTATAGCCACCTATCAACCTATTTTTTATTATCTTGCTCCAATTTGATGCCCTATTTGGACTTTCGGGGTGTGAATTTTTTCACCCACCTTTTTTTTAAATGTGTAGTAATATTTTCCATATGGTAATATAGACACTATTCACAAAAAACTCTCATATTTGTGCATGTACTAATAAGTATTGTGCCCATACTCTTGAAAAAAAGTTGATGCAATTATTGCATCTTAAATCCCTAGAATTTTTTATTGTTTCTAGAGTTTTAGTTTAATATTTAGTTTGTAAAAGAACTTCACATTCTAATTCAAATAGAGGCTTCACTCACTTCTTATTTTAAATTGAACTATATTTAAATGAGAAAATTTAAACACAAACAAGTTCCAATATACTTATAAAAATAAATAATTAACTGAATTCCTTATTTTAATACATTTTAATATTATTTTATAAATAATGATATTTAAATATATAATTGAATATTTAAAAACTATAACTATAAGATGTTAATTATAAGACAATTTTATTTTATTTTAAATTGACAAAGCTATAACCCAAATATCACATATAGCCAAAGCATAAAAGTGTCCTAAAAGCATGAACACTAAAATCCACCCCTACCAAATCCAGAAGGATGAAGAAAAAAATAATAAAAATTTCCTATAAGCATTGACACTAAACTCAACCCCTACCAACACAACAATTGGAAGACCCACATGTAAAATAAAATACTCACGTCAAGGAAAAGAGAGATATAAAAAACAAGTGAATCTGATGAAGCAAAAAGAGAAAAAAGTGAATTTCTAGAGAGTTCTTCTTTGAATGTGCAAGGCATATTAATAAAGCTAAGATAAATTTTTTTTATTAATGAGCGTGAATGAAATATAAATTATTTAAATAAAATATGTTCTATATATAAAATCACAAGGATTCAATTTGATGTTTATAATAGGATGCAATTCATGGTTTGGAAAATAGAAAATTCACTGTCATGATAAATTCACTGGAAGGAAAAAAATTCATCACCAGCAATTCACTCGAAACTTCATAGCATTAACATTTTTAATATATATTTTTAAAAAATGTTAATGCGATTTACTGGTGGTGAATTTTCCTTGCGGCATATTTGCCCTGGTCTAGAGCCTTATAATAATTATATACTTACGATTTTTTTGTAATTTTAAAATATTTTGACAATATATTTAAATTTTTTTCTTTCAAATAATATGTTCAAAATATCATTTATTTTATAGTGAAAATTTGTTTCTTCTACATTTTATTATTGAGTTATTGATCTATTTGATGATTAGTCCATCTTTAATCCAAATATGGCTCATTCTCCAACATCCCTCTCAAGTCACATTGCAAGTGCTCATGGCTCTTAGCTTGGCCCGACTTTGATGATTTGGTTCTAATATTATGTTGAACTTTTTCGTAGGCCAACCAGAATTCAAATCTAAGCTATCTATTTGCTGCTATCACTGAACTACAAGCTTACTTGGCAATCAATCCATCTTTGATCTGATTTGACTCATTCTCTACCAAAACAACCATCAAATTAATTTACTATCTATTTAGACAAACATGAATACACATACTCTCAATGAACAAATGAAAAAAATAACACATTGTACAAATCATACAATAGTGCGAAATATATTTAATATCTTACAACCATCAAAATCTGCTTAAATAGTTAAAACATTTTTTACATAAAGAATGTTAGCTGCAATAACCACAGCCTCCTATATTATTTAAATAATTGAATAACTATTGTCTTTTAACTTGGAGATCTTAAAAAGCTTTTCTACCCTTTTCTATAATAAATCTAGTGATATTGATTTATCAAAGTTCAACTGGATAATTTTCCCCATTGCGTGGGGAACCCCACTGGAATCTCCTTCAGTCTAACGTCGAAAAACAGCAGTCGCACACATTTTTCTAAGTCTATCGATGTACACATTGCACCTGATTGGGATGTGTATTTCATGACAACTGTTCACGTAAACCCATCTGTCTAAAATATTACAACCATTAATTTTCTATTTGGTGATACATTCATTTATCTCCCTTTTCTATTCAGCTGGCAGCTTTTATATCTGCCACAGTGTAAATAGGAGTAATTACATGCTGTCCAAAATTTATTTCTGGACTGACAAAAATACGATCTCTCTATACTTATATATGATAAAATAAGTTAGAATTTTAGAAAGTGTGTACCAGATAACTACAGCCATTTGTAGCCAAGAGACTTTGAGGCTTGAAAATAATATACGTGGAGTATCCAAAGTGTACCAACATTGCAATTGATACAGGTAGGTACCATCTCTTCAAATTGATATTTCCTCTTGAATTTAAAGAATATTTGAAACTGCAGACATATGATTGAAGTGTGGAAATATGATGGCTCTTAATTGAATTGTAATCATAGAATTGTTGGGATGGGAGGAGAAGCTGAGGAGGCTGATAAAGTGTTCCAGTTATTGATTGCTGCAACTGATTTTTGACCCCACCATCCTTTTGCCAGCAGACAGGGTGGGACTAAGTAGTCCTGATTTAGCAGAAATAGTGACATAACTGAAAACTGATAATATGTAACTAGGGAACATTATAATTATTTCATTATCCTCCATTGAGAGTGGGTTAACAATGCTGATTATTTCATTATAATTATGTTGGACTCTTGTTGTTTTACCAAACTTCCTCCGCTTCTTTCTTCTTCTGTTCTTAAAGTCTGTATTATTGCACTTAGGGATTTGTCTCATTTGAATGAGATATTTTATTGTTTATTTGTTTTATTTATTTAGTTTGAGGTGTTTTATAAGGTTTGGAATATCATGTAACTAAAATGTAAAACATAAATTTATAAAATATTTTTTGGGTAAATAAAATATGAATCTTTTAAATAAATAAATATAATGCTTTAAATAAAGTAGAGTAAACAATATAAATAGAATAAAATAATTTTTAAATAGTTCTTAAATAAAATAAAACAATTTTTAATTAAATAAAATAATTAGAATGATGTCTCTTAAATACATCTATCCAAAAAATGTCAAGAGATATTAGTTTTGATTAAAGTAAATAGAATGATGTCTATATATATTTTTTGGATAGATGTATATTGAAGACTAAATGTTGGGAGATATATTCTTGAATTATTTTATTTACCTAAAGACTTATTTTATAGTTTCAATTATTATAAATATATGTTAGTTGTGTTTTAGTTTTTATGTACACAGTCACAACATGACCCTTTGTACATTGCTGCCACAATAGAATGTCTCTCAATATAACTAGTTATATACTACCTCCATGCATGCACAATCTATTATCCCTGTGTCAAATAGTTATATAATACTACTTTTCCTCTATTTACCAAGGATGGCCCTCATCTATTAAACACGCTCTTTATCTCTTATTTGCTCAATAGTGTGGAACTTTAATTTTTTGTTCTTCAATTGAATCAATTATTGTTGATTATCTCAACTTACATTCAATAGAAAATGATATTACATTTTTTTGATAAGTCATGTGTGGGGTGGGGGTCCTCTTTCATTAGATAAATAACAATACCAACAAAAAAAAACCCTTTTGAAAAAGGGAAAAATAATTCTTCAAACCAAAAAATTAGACAGTTGTAAATATGATTCAAATGATGAGAACATGACAAATAGAAAATAACATGACATTTCAAGAGCCATGAAAACTTTAGGATAATCTAACTATTGTTTACATGGTAGATAAGAATCCTTGTGTTGTTGGCTGAGCATGATTTCTTTTTTTCTCTTACTCTCCACCTTGGTCCAATCATCCATGGATTTTGGAGGATTCCTATTAGTCATCTCAAGATCCTCAAAGAGGAGTCTTCTTGGTGAATATTGAAGAGGGATATTCACTTAAAATAAATGAAGCCAATGAAGAACAAAACTCATCCTCAACCACCAATTTATGACTAGAACATAACTGATTGGTTTGTGGAGCATTTCTTTTGGCACATAAACACATTGACCCTTATTAGAGAAGGTCATATTCCCATGCAGCAACACATACAACTTTTCTTAGGTCTGGGTCAATCTAATAATGATGAATCTTTGCCTCCTACCACCAAGTGACTTGCTTCTTTTTTGCTATTTCAACTTATTTTTTGAGTAGTGTAGGAGAAAAATTCTATATTCAAAGAAATTATGAAATTTAAAAGGGATGTTGGCATAAATTGTCTTAAAAAAAAAAACATATCCATTTTTTGTTAACAGTATTGACTTTAGGAGGCACTTGTCTGAATCTATTTCACCACAGATCTCAATAAATAAAGTATGAAATTGGTCTTTAATTTCCATAAGAGAATCGACAAATTCCCCCAATGAATTCCCATTTAATGTTAGTCTTGCATCTCACTAGAATTCAATAGAGTTTTAGTTAGGATTGAAAGAGGGTTACCATAGCTCTAGGCACACAAAATTTGTATTCTAGTGATTTGGTGGGAAAAATTTAGGGCTTATCAAGACCTAGATAAACCACTAGAAAATTTTCACCAAACAAATCACTATAATTGATGTAATTATGAGGGCCAAAACATGTAAATAACAATAAAAAATGGACCCTGACTATTATAGCAACTATTAGGGGAGTTTTTAGAGCTCAAAGAAGTGTGAACCTTGCTGCAAGAAGCCTATTTTTAGGGAACAAAGGACTCATTCGCCTTTAGTGGTGAATGGGTCCCTATTAGGGTTTCTAAAACTGAGATCTAGGTTATTTTCCTTGATGTCTTCACTCTTAGATTCTCAGTTATTAGCTCACGAAAACCTGTACTTAATTCTATAGCTTCAATTCTTTGTTCTTGCACTTTAAATGAAAACTTTGACAATTTTTCTCTAAACTTGCTTTCCACTTGATCTTCAACCTGTAAATCTGCAAACACACATTCAAGGAGAGAAAAACTTGTTGATTGTTAGTGAATAGGGGCCATGAAGAATGTAGATCTTGGATGTGAAATAATGCTTGCAAGTAGATCCTCAATGCTACACTCACAATCTTAGCTCAACAACATGCATGAATGCATCAAACCCTAGACATGATGGAATGATCTTGAATTGCTGCAATAAAAATTCAAAAATCCACCTTGAAATGTCTTTGGAATGCTCTTGTGATGCTCTAGTTCTTGAAAAAATGAATGTTTAGGCTTCTTGTAAACTTGTTAGATGACTTAGGAGGAAACTAGGTGAATTAACTCCTTATTTATATACTAAATAAGAGATTAACCCCAAAATTCAAACAATTCAAGCCGATACTAGATCTAGAAATAAACATTATTAAATTCCCACCACATTGAAATTCAAAAAGGGGGTCCTCATTAAGGGAGTACCCATTCACCACCTAGGGAAAATGGGTCCTAGCACAGTTTTCCAAGACCTAACCCGAGCGGGGGATGGAAAGATCATTATAAACCCATTTAGAATCAACTGATAAAGGGGCGTCCTCTAGAGGGAGGACCTATTCGCCACCTAGGGAGAATGGGTCCTAGCACCAATTTCTAGGACCCTTATTTTTCCCAATTAATTGTTATCTAATTTGAATTGTGGGTGTCAGGATAGATCTTCGAGAGGTGTCATAATTAAGGCTTAAATTTAAATTTAAGGGGTTAATTAAATCCAATTACCCATAATTAATTAAGAGGACCCTAGCTAAATGTGAAAGTGTATTAGAACACTTTACATGTTCACTTAAATAAGGTACACATTAAGTTCAACTCATTAAAAGGGGCCCATTAGGCTTAATTCATTAAATAAACCCTAGAAAAGTGTGAAAGTGTGTTACAACACTTTACAACACTTGCAAAGGACACATTAAGGTAAAATTTAATTAAATAAGGACCATAGAATGATGTGAATGTATACAACACATTACAACACCATTCCAAGATATAATTAATTGAATTTTATGTCAATTATCCAAACTAAGTGTGAAAAAGGATTACTTTTTTTGACACTACATTTTTCCCCCACTTTAGTGAGAGGATGACCCCATGTCAAACTCACAATAAAGTAAACATTCAAGACGCTTAAGTATGAAACAATAAAAAGGATACATAACCATACCCTATCAAAGGCCAATAATAATAAAGAAAAACTAAGGATCAAGCACAACCATCCCAACATGATGTGGAATGAGGCTATTTGTTCAAGAAAAAGGATCAAGATTCAATGGTACAATGCGATGTGGAACACATCTAGGATGTTTTTCCATAACATATGTTGCTCACTCTGGTGTAGTGGAACCTCAATCTGTCCACTAGGTGAGTTGTCCCAATGAAGTGGCAAATGAGAGAAATATTAGTCTCTCATACCATACCGAAGTTATCCTCCTGAAAACTTTGATAAAGCACCACAGTGTAATTCTTTTTGTAAATGATTTTGTAATGTAAAATTTTGTTAAAGGGGATTTTTCTTTGTTCATGTAAAGGTCTTCTTCTTAGGGATCATTGTTCCTAATGTCTCCAAGTGAGGACAAGTCAAGGTGTCAAATCATCACTCATGGGATGCCTCGTTCACATCATCCCATGACGGTAGATCATACACTTTTGGACAAAATAAAACCCAATGACACCACCAAGGAGAGGACACATCACAAGAAAAAAGGAAAATCATGCCATGAAACTTTGTCAAAGATGTCATTGAGGTATGCACCCACTTTAAAGTGATTGCTACACCATTACTATGAGCAATTTCTTTAAAGTAGCCAATTTTTTTGCCTAAGACATGAGAGCTTTCCTTGGAAATCCCTATTCCAAGTCATATGTTTCCAAGATAATTTATGTCATGAAATAGGAAAGAAGGGTCACCCTCACAAATACATAAGGGATCTATGGATTTGGGGTCAGTATGTCTATGCTACAATGTTTTCATAGAGCATGGAACTGTCATCATTCCCCAAATACTCATAGAACTAGAAGAGTGACACAAAGAAAGCAAAAAAAAAGAAAAAGAATTTCGGGTCAACATGGAAGAGACCTAAATGTCTTGATGTCTTGCATCATCCCCAAAAGGAAAACACAAGACAAATGAAAAATGGTAAAAGAATTTTTTTTGGGTCAACATGGAAGAGACCTAAATGTCTTGACACCTTGCATTATCCCCTAAAGGAAAACACAAGACAAATGATAAATGATAAAAGGAAATATTTTTGGTCAACATGGAAGAGACCTAAATGTCTCAACACCTTGCATCATCCTCAAAAGGAAAACACAAGAAAAATGAAAAAGATAAAGAAAAATCTTTTGGGTCAACATGGAATAGACCTAAATGTCTTGATGCCTTGCGTAATCCCCAAAAGGAAAACAGAAGACAAATGAAATCATTGAGACATATAGAAGAATGAAAGGTACATTAGAGGAATGCACAAAAAGAGAGAGAGATACATCAAACATAACAATATGAGGGATCACATTACGCACATGCAATCTCACAAAGAAAATAAGAAAATGCAAAAGGCTAGTAAGACACATGCGAGTCAACCTAAAGTAGGTCGTTTGCATCCCAATATCATTTGGTATGAACGGAAGGTAGACTACTAGCCAAAGGGACAAGAGCAACTGTCAAACTAGGGGAAGCACCAGGTTCAACACTCTTTTTAGGAGATTTGTCATTTAAGCTCATAGAAGAGGAAAACAATGTATTCAACTCATCATGCACTTGTTCATCAATTTTTCCTATGTCAATGTCATCATCTAGATTTATCACAATAGGAGGTTGAATAAAGGTGATCCCACAATAGTGGTTTACAATTTTTGGCCAAACTGGACACTGAAATTATTATTTTTAACTAAACCTTCACATTCGGGCACCTATAGCGGCTAAACTGTGAGGAATTTGAAGATGATGAAAACTAGAATCTCGTCACATTTTGTCTATAGATTCTAAAAATATATTTTTCAAAATTTTTGGAATTAGATTACACTTCTTTTTCCATCTCCCATGAAAATTGGTTTTTTTTTCAGAAAACAACATTTTTAAAAACTGACGCACACCGTATAGCACATAAATTTTTTTCCATGAAGGATAAAATTCTAATTCTTTTGAATTTAGATTTTTATCTCTGATATCTAGTACTTCCACTTGGTTAGATAGTTTATTATTAAATATTTTTTCTTCAATGAAGTTTCGAAGTCAAACCAATTACAATTCAGACATTGCGCGACCGTATAACGCGTAACATTTTTTCTATATATTGAAATTATCTTCTTCTTCTTTTTTGGATCAAGGACTTCAATATCTAGTGCACTCATATTTTTTAATTTTGTTTTTTGATAATATGCTATTTTTCCACATGTTCAGAATAGAGACCTTCATTTTTGATGAAAAACCGATGTTTAATAAAACTAAAAAAACAAATACATAATAAAACCAAAACATATTAAAATTATATTTGTTGGATAGCTCGTTCCAAGGACTACTTGATTCCAGTTGGGTTTATGAAGATTCCTCTATTTTCATCCTCAACCCGAGCTTCGAAGCGTAAAAATTTAGGTTTTTTTTGTGTTTCAGGGGGAGAATGAGGAATAAGGGGGGTTCATATGAACCCTCAGGGGTTCAAGCGAAGCACCCTTAATATGCATTTCATTTTGCTATTTTGGGCAAGAAATGTGGACCCAGTAATTAATGGGTTCACTCAAACCCTAGTTCGGGCAAACCCATTTTGGGTTCGGTCGAACTTGTAGGTTCATTTGAACCCCTAAAATGATTTTTTTGCCATGGGGTCATTTTTTCTCAATTTTCCTTCCTCCATCAAATTGTAAACCACTATTGTGGCTTCACCCATAACAATGTCCATGCAATGTTCTTGTTTATGTTGCGGTGAAGGTATATGATTATCATGCTTTGCTTCAGGTAAGTTTGGATTCTAATTTTCTATGTTGTTCTTGTCTTCTTGAGTTTGTAATCTATGAGCAATAGCACGTCGCCTATGCCTACACTCTTTAGCACTTTGATTTCTTTTCGATCTATTGTCAATTTTTGTTTGTGTAAGAGTGGGTTTGTCAATCATAGGTTCCTTCTCTTCCTTGGGAGGAAAAGAGGAAACAATAGTAAGTTGCTCAATTGCTTTGACTTTGTAAACTTGTTTGAGTCTAGGAGGGAAAATGGAATTATTTTTGTTATCTCATGGTCTCTTGTAGGAAATTGCAAGAGGTTTTTCTATAGGTTGTTCTTGTATGTTCAGAAGTTCTTTTGGTTCGATCATTGCTTCCTCAAGGATAGGTGCTTTATTTATAGGTTGAGGCATGTTTTGAAGGGATAATTCTACTATTTTCTTTGCCTTGAAATTTTGATATGATTTGAAAAATAAATCCTTACAGGGCTTGATAGGTTCCATAGGCTCGGGCCAAAAGAAATCTAATGAAAAATTTCCTTGGGCCGACACAAGATTAAATCGACTATGATGCACAGTAAAGATATTATTTCCAAATGGAAAATTTAGACATTTATGCACAATCAAAGGGATGAAATTCATAGAGCGAAGCCATGCATAACCTAGCTTCACACGAATTGGTCTGATTGCAGAATGATGGAAAATGAGATAGTTAATGTTTTCGGTCCCACTTTTAAAGGGACATCTATCGAGCCTATTGTAGGGAAAAAAAATTGTTATGCGTCTTGATCCATGCTTTTGGTTTGTCATATGTATCTTGATATAGTTCATGCACATATAAGAATTCTTCTATGATCACATTCTCTCCACAAACATGATCAATCAATATCCCATTAGTGGGTTTATCATTGATTTGACCAGCTATGTAGAGAGGACCATCAAGTGCATGCTTAGGTATGTCATTTTGTGAGAAATTAATGTCAAGAGGATGTTTAGCTAAGCCCTTATGAGGTCCAGCTTCGATAAATTCTACCATGTTGTTTGTGTTATCGAGAAGACTAGTTTACATAGGAGTTTGTTCTATTCTATCATCCTCTGTGTTAACATTCATCACTTCATTCTAAGTTTCACTAGCTTTGACAAAAAAAATAGTGTGTTTATGTAAAAATTTGCAAATTTTGATTAGGAGGGGATACAAACTTGTTACCTTGATCATTCACACTTCCAATTAGTAAATGATTGGAATCAATAAGGTCTTGCACAAGGTGTTTAAGATGCCTACAGTACTCTGTACCGTGCCCATTTTGATGATGGTAATGACAATAAGCAATTTTTTGGAAGCCTTTAGGAAATGGTATATTAGGGTCTCATTCTTTAATAGGAGGTAAGGTAAGCATTTTATTGTTAATGAGCTGCAACATTCAATATTATGAAGGGTATCCGGTAAAGGAGTGAACTCTCTCTCTCGTTCCCCGAAAGGAGTTGTCATCTTGATATCAGCCACTTGATTATTAGTTTGTTGACTTGTTTGAGGGGAATTTAATTGTAAAAATCCATTATTATGTTTCTTGAAAGGTTGATAATTCTTTTGAGTTGTAGATTCATACTTTTCAGGATGACTGGGGGGATTTTTGACATCACTACCGCCAGTCAAATTTTGATAATCACGAAGGGTTGTACATAAATGTGTGAAGGATGGAAATCTTAACATTTCAAGTATTCTTTGGAGTTTATCTTGCAAGTTGGCAATGAACATTTGTTGAAGATCAGCATCAAGGATCTAAATGTTCACTTGTGAATAAAGTGTTTGATATCTTCCTATGAAATCAATTACTTTCTCATCCTCTTTTTGTAACTTGCATGTCATTAAATCTACAAGGGTCATCTTGGGACCCATGTGAATATGGAAGTGGTTGTAAAATGCATCAATGAGTTCATTAAATGAACCAATTGAATTGTTAAACATAGAGGAGAACCACTCTAATGCAGTATTCTTTAAGGATCTAGGAAATAGCTTAGCCAAAAGTTTATCCTCAAAGATGAAATCACTACACAAGGCCGTAAAAGCATAAACATGGCTGATATGATCTTCTTTCCCACCATATTTCTCAGAGTGAGGTATTTCTATACCTTGTGGCATTTGCACTCTTAACATGTTGAAGGAAATTAGGGTACACTTGATGTATTGCAAAGATTGACTATTGTTTTCTTGTTGTAATGTTTCCACTTGTTGTTGAAGGGACGTCATAGTTTTCAAAAGTGAGTTAATGAGAGGGTCATTTTGGTTGTAAGGTTGAGGGGAATAAGGTGGTGTAGTGTATGTATGCAGAGGACTAGTGAATTGTAGGTTGGTGGAGTTTGATTGTTGAGGAATATTGTATTTGAAGGCACAAGGGTGGAATGAATTCCTACAAGAGTACCTATGGAAGTGTACACAGTGCTAATAGGTGTAAATTTTGTGGTTGGTTGAATGGTTGTTGTAGGTTGGAATGTTTTTGTAAGTTGTGTACTAGAGTATATGTAGGAATGGACATTGGTATTGTGGAGGATGGAATTGGAATTCCACCTTGGCTTAGGGTAGACCTCGAAGCTTGAGTGGAATTAGGGATGGTAGGAGTGGAGTTCGTAACATTAAGCACATTGGTTGTAGGGGTTGAAGTCATGGGTAAGGAATTATGCAAACTATGAGCAATGGAGGGTTGATTCTCAACACTATCAGAAAGGGAGTTAGAAAACCCAAGATCCACGGCGAGTGAGATATCATAGGAGGACATGAGCCTTGAACTACATCTTATAATAGTATTGCTAATAGGACACCAAGTTGTAAAGCTCATGCAAGTTTTAAAAATTTAGTGTGCAAACCCTAGAACGGAAAAGAGGTAATGAAATAACCTATAATGAAATGCAATTTTCAGATTTTAAGCAATGCAATTGACTAATTACACAATGTAATAAACTGAAAATGAAATGTTTTGAATGCAATTTTGATTTTTAGCAATGCACTGTAATGAAGCAATTTAAGCTAAATGTAATGAAATTGATGAAACAACAAATCAAGAAACTGAAATAGGAAAGTAACAATACTAAATAAAAGCTAAAAGTTGAGATTTTAATGTCCAAAAATTTCAGATCTATAGCTAGCAGGGACTCATTCACTAGTAAGGGCGAGTGGGTCTTGGTTAGGTTTTTCTTAGATGTTTTTACTAAATTTAGAGTGATTTATAATGCTTTTTCAAATGCCAAAAGATGCAGTTTGACTTGATCAGGGACTCATTCACTAGTAAGGGTGAATGGGTCCTGGTAAGGTATTTTAAAACTATTTTTTAGTGATTTTCAAGCTTTCAATGATATCTTTGAGCTCCATGTCTGAGGTAGTGAGTTTCAATTTCAGATTTTCCAAAATTGCAATGTAAAAATGCAATGAAAAGATGAATGCAAAGGCCTAATTTGAAATGCAATTTTGTTTTGATTTTCAAATGCAATAAATTATATCTAAATGAGATGCACAATGATTGATTGGTTTTTGTATTGTTCAAATTTAAAAAGGTGCAAAACAATACAAATTTAAACGCCAAATGAGATGCAATTGTAAATGCAATGCAAGAAACCCTAAATGAGATCTTAATTCAATGCAAATAAAATACAAGTGAATGCAAGATCTAATCTAAGATGCAAAGACTTCAAAAATAAAATAATTTCAATGTTCAATATGTCGGGCTCACCAAAATTATTTGGTGGGAAAAAATTAGGGCTTATCAAGACCTAGATAAACCACTAAAATTTTTCACCAAACAAATCACTATAATCGATGTAATTATGAGGGCCAAGACATGCAAATAATAATCATAAATGGAGCCTGACTATTATAGCAACTATGAGGGGAGTTTTTAGAGCTCAAAGAAGTGTGAACCTTGCTACAAGAAGCCTATTTTTAGGACACAAAGGACTCATTCGCCTTTAGTAGCGAATGGGTCCCTGTTAGGGTTTCTAAAACTGAGATCTAGGCTATTTTCCTTGATTTCTGCACTCTCAGATTCCCATTTGTCAACTCACGAAAACCATGTATGATTGTAAACTAGTTGGTATTCTCTTTTTGGTTGGAACAAGGCTATCTCTAGATCAGTGTCCTAAAATTGATAATGAACTAGAAGAGATCTAAAAAAATTCATATTGTCAATGTTGTAGGAAGCCTTATGTATATCATGGTATGCATAATATTTGATATTTACCAAGAAATGAGAATTCTTGTTAGGTTTATGGTAAATCTTCATAAATAAAATTGAAATTATGTGAAAAGGGTTTTTAGATGTCTATGTGGGATTTGTAACCATTCAATTTGTTATCATGGATCTAATGAAGTGGGAATGATGGCTGGATTGAAGGGATTTGTTGATTTAGATTGGGTCAATGATGTACATTGTAGGAGGTTCATAAAAAACCATCTTTACTTTATTTAGAGTAGTTAGTTGGATGAAAAACAATAATCTACAATCATGTTCACTATAAATGTAGATTATATGGTTGCAACACATGCTAATAGAAAGGAGTGCAGTTAGAGAGATTATGTTTAAGCATTGGCTTTCAATATAAACTAAGAATTGCATGCGACAATAAGAGTCTCATTTATTTAGTTAATAACCTAATTTATCATGCTCATACAAGAACATTGATATTTTGATGTTATAAAAAGTAGATGCCTCAAATAATGTTGTAGATTCCCTCACTAAACTAGTCAATACAAAGAAGTTTAGTTGGTGTAGGCAAGCCATAAGCCTTTTATTTTCTAGAAATTAATTTAATATTGTTGTAGTATTTTTGTGTTGTTCTCTTGTGCTCTTGCAAGGTTTTTGGCAGGTGGGGTAAGTGCATGAAAAAGGAAGACAAGATAGTGACTAGTCTTGAGATTTTTAGCAAAATGCATTTGCATTATGAAAAATATTGCACATTTGTGCTTAATATGTATGAAATTTTTTTTCCCATATTAGACTTTAATGGTAGAAAATACTAATGATATTTAGTTATCATGACACTTAAAATCATCATGGGTGTAATTTATGTATCTTTCATGTGTTTTTTGGCTATTGTAGTAGCATTTATTTGTATTTCTTAACCACTAGTTCAAAAAAAAATTAGCATAAGCTTTTTAGCTATTGGTCATATTTATAAATTTGGATTACTATTATTCCTATGTAATATCATGAAGAATATGTGGATTATGAATTGCAATTAAATATACTTTACTAAATTACATTTAAATCTATAGTTTATCTTTAATGGTGAGCCCAACCTATAAAATTAGGGTTAATGTCATTTGAATAAATGTAAGGCATACTTCTTTGGTTTTGTAGAGTTAGGTATAGATCAATTAGGGGGGTTGCTATATTAGGGTAAAATACTAAAATTTGAAGTATAATCCCGAGTTGTGAGTGCCACCAGTAAACATTGATACAAATTGTAGGGTTTACATATGGTTTCTAAATCTGCTAAAATTATTTAGTGTAAATTTAGCTCAAACATTACACCTCCAATACATAAGTATTATTTCTTTTATAAGTTTTGACTCATTGATCTATTATATATATATATATGATTGTTTTATGCTTCATTCTATGCTCATTTAAAGAAAAAATACTTTTTTTATTAGTTTTATGCAAGTTATATGATGTGTATACTCAATGTT
The DNA here is from genome assembly GCA_007258455.2 of Sequoia sempervirens. NCBI lineage: Eukaryota > Viridiplantae > Streptophyta > Pinopsida > Cupressales > Cupressaceae > Sequoia > Sequoia sempervirens. Next base: position 3,389 of record VDFB02235255.1, on the reverse strand, counting down.
GTAATTTCTAGGATCTATTCACTTTAGAAAACCAAAAAAGAATATTGAATAATATATATATATAGAACTTATAGTACTCACTCTAGGATATATTTCCACCACTTGATTTTTAAAAGTTTATCTAATTTATAAAAAAATAGGGTGCACATCATAAACTATGTCATATTTTACTGATAAAAATAGGAAGATTTTACTTGTGTGTTCACAATTTCATTGCCATTACCTAAATTATTTTTTAAATATATTTAGTATTTTAGAAACTAGATTTAGAGCACTATAATTCTTGTTCTTATTGCATCTTCCAAATTTTAGTGCATGCATCTCAAATTATTCATACAAGTTAATCTCTAGTTGATTCTAAAAAAATGGCCACTTTTGATCCCCATTTTGTCCCCATTTTCATACACTTGCCTAGTGAAAAAATGTTGGAACAAGGTCTCTCAAACTTCTAATCTAAATTTTCAATTCTTGATATTTTGTATGTGTTTCTATCTTTCCTTTTTTTCCTTTCATCTCCCCATGGAAAATTTAGTATCGCACTTTGGAGTGGAATGTTTTTCCTCACATGAGGATGTAGAAATATCACTTGATTTTTTCTTATTTGGATGTGTTAGTGTTTGGGAGGTTTGTAAAAGCATCTTGAACAATCTTCATGAGGGCTATATATATGATACATTCTTATGATGTGTGTGAGCATGTAAGAGGGAGACTACATTAGACTCTTAAATAGCCTTATGATAGTGTTGAACGATTGAATTGAAACATCTAATACATGGAAGAATATAAGTACAAAATTGGATTCCCAAGTTTGGGTAGTCATTTATATTCTATGTTATGACACTATGATAGCATATAGGGAATATGTTATTAATAGAAATGGGAATCTTAGACCAAGGGGTGTTTTTATTTTTTAGTCCAATTAATTTGGATGTCATAATTCTCTTGGTTTGTAACTAGTTTATGAAACCATCCCATGGTTTTATCTTGTAATTATTCTATAAATTTTAGCATGGTCTAGGATTTTGTATATTCTTTTTGTAGGTTGTAATAATAATTCAAAGTATTACAAAAATTCAAGGAAATAATTTGTATTTTTATAACTCTTTAGAGGATGAATACAAGATTTATATCTCTTTATGTGCACTTTTTCTCACTAGGGTTTCGCTACATGTATCGAGTTATGATTTGCATCTCTTTTATGTATATTTATATTTTAATTCTTAATTTATCATGGCTTATGTACTTGGATTCTTTAATTTTACAAAATATTTTCACTTCTTAGTTATATCATGTTTTGATATTTGAGAGAGCTAATAATTTATTATGAAGTTACTTGTAACAACACAAAACTTTGAGTTGATATTTTTTAGTGACTTAGCTAGAGAAAGCCACCTTAGCAAGAGGGACTAGGTCATTTTTATATATATTGTTGCATTTGGCTACATTAGTCAGGTCATTAGGTTTGGTATATATTTTTAGGTTAAGTATTTCTTCTCAAGTACATAGTATTCCAACCCTCTTCCTTAACTAATTCTATGGGGATTTTACTTACATGAGATTAAGGAGATGAACATTGTATGAGAGGATAATCCTTGATTTTATGATCAAGGGATTTTCATTTTTTTTATTTTTTTAATATATGGTACTCTATGTGAAAAGTAGAGGGTACTAGATTTAATATCTAGATATTATTTTATATTAGAGGAGATTTCAACCTTAATACAAATTAATCGATGGATATGAGTGGAATATATATATATATATATATTTTTAAATCAAGAAGGGAACTAGTTTCAATCTCTAGAAATTAATTTAGATGAGAAGAGGTTTCCACCTTAATACAAATTTAGTTATGGATATGAGTGGGATATGCATTTTTCAAGTCAAGAAGGGTACTAGACTCAATCTCTAGATATTATTTTATAGATTAGAGGAGGTTTCCACCTTAATGCAAATTCATAGGTGGATATGAGCGGAATATATATTTTTCAAATCAAGATTTATATATAATGGCCACAAGTTATATTTATTTCCCTAACAAAGACCAAAGAGGCATTGTGAGATCTACAATATCAACTCAAATGGGAAATTTAAGCACACCTTGTTTATAGAAATTAAATTCATGGGTCCAAGAAGATAAAAAAAAATGGTTGTATTACCTAAAGTGGTTTATAAGCATGTGCACCTAGTAGTGTTCTCTAATACTTGAAACTAGAAAAATCCCTTGTTAAGATTACATGGTCTCAAATGATCTTGATGCATTCAAGGCTCCTAGGTAATAAAATGTTACTTTAAGGGAAAAATGACTAGCATCATGATTAATTAAAGTATAATTCTCACACCATTGGAAATCAAATTCAAAATATTTATAAAAAAAAAATGAGTATGTATTGTTACCTCATCATAGACCTTGGGTTAAAAAACCAAATTCTCTTTGATTTTATCTTTTCTTTCATTCAAAACTAAATTTATAGAATGTAGAGCAAGAGACATATCTATATAATCAATCCATCATAAGGGAGGGATTGCGTGGAAAATTAATATGAAAACCATATATTATCTTGTGCAAATGGTATTGAAAAATGAGAAGGGTCAAATAGTAAACTCTATATCATACTAAAGTTAGATCATTAAATTTGCACAATCTAGAGTAGACATTTCATAGGTACACTCTATATTTTCATATCAACATAATGATATAATAGATTTTGTCATCTTAATGGGTTGTTACATTTGCAAAATCTCTAATTATTCTAAGCGTGTCAATCAGGAGATGAATATTTATATAATTTCATTTTTATGTAAGACTGTCATTTGATTGAAGAGGCTTAATTAAGGAGAGAAAAGGTAAAAATTACACACATGTTCCTCACTTAGAATACATCTAGAAGAAGTGTACACATGAGAAAAATGCGAGGGAAAAATATGTTTTTGAATTAATGTATCCAATTAGAAAGTTTAATTTATTCAAGTTGCCAAAAGATCTTGAAAGGGATATTGAAGAAGTGTCGTCATCGACATTTGAAGAATATTGACACATAACTCAAAATAATTACAAGTTTTTATCAAATAATTATAAGAGTAGTGGGAAAATAAAGGATTTGATCATATTATTAGTCTGCCTCAATGCCATAGTAACTAACACAATCATTCAAGGATGACTATTTTTTGGGAAATTCTCACAATACTATATAACCATCTACTCATAGAGATATACATTTTATAATATTCTATAAGACTTCATTTGAAGGATAACCTGCTATAAGGATTGAACACAAGGGAATAGGTGCGTCTACCTTTTAGGAGATGGACAACTTAGGGGACCTATTTCACTTTCTAATTCATTAGGAAACCCTAGAGATCCTTCAACCGAGTGACTCAATTGAGGG